>JAZGTI010006347.1:0-16811 GCA_036877585.1 Botia kubotai | reverse complement strand
ACACACACACACAGAGACACACACACACACACAGAGACACACACACACACACACAGAGACACACACACACACACAGAGACACACACACACACACAGAGACACACACACACAGAGACACACACACACACACACACACATACACACATACACACACAGAGACACACACAGAGACACACACACAGCCTTTATGAACCGCCTGTATCGCAAGTGCGAAGAAAAATGTTTTGGAAAGAAATCAAAGGTGTTTGCACAATTAGAACACAGGCTTACACGCGGGGACTTGAAACGCAATTCTAGGAAAACACCCGGAACAGAAGCAATATTATACAACAGAACCAAAAACCTGGAGAACCTTCAGGACAAAATACGGTCTTTTATTTTCAGTCTACATAAAAATACAAAAAGTCACTTATACATGGCAAATAAAATGGGCTGATCCTTCATGATCAAAGTATTTCCTACTTTCAAATATAAACAAACAATCAAATAATAATAAAAATCCTTCATTTTGTACATCTTCAAATAACAAAACAACCCCACAAATTAAATAAATAACTTAAACATGACAAAACGTATTTACAAACAACAGCTTCTTAAACGTGCTAAAAGAGCACCAGGAAATGAAGCTGTGAACAACGGAATCTGTGGAGTCAACAAACACATTAAGACACATCGGTTATTTTTGACATGTTAGTCGTTACGGTATTTTAAACCAATATTCCAGCAACCATTATCCACTCGCAGCATTTTAGACACACCTGATTATTTCTGCAGTTTACAATTTGATATTTACGAGGCCAAACTCCCACTTCTGTCAAAACTTGGAAACGTTCGGCACAGCGAATTCTGATGTACTTTTAAAAACGTAGAAACCGTATTATTCCAAATTAAACAGCGCTGCAGATGATTCCAGACGTTTCAAGATGACCAGGACGTAATTGGAATTTCCTAAAAAGAAAGACGTTAAATTATTATTAGTATTATAGATTTATCTCTTTGACGTCACTGGATTCTTTGGCATATCTCGGCCTCCAATATTTGGTCTTCAGTTTGTACAGTTTTTGGATGTGTTAAACATTTAGTCTTTGGTTCGAGTCTCTAAATGTCATTCAGTTTCTCAGAGTTTGCTTTCCTCTTCTTCCAGTGGCCGATTCAGGCCGGGAATGTACTTCAATAACCTCCGTCTGAAGCTCTTCTGTTTGGGTTTGCGCTGCAGAGTGCTGAACCCTCCACACTGCTGTTTGTCTCCGTTAGGCACAGGGGACGAGGCGGGGCCCCTCATGTAGCTCCTGGTGCTGGCGCTGCGGGTCAAGGTCGTTTTGGCGGAAGCGAAGAGCTCGCTGGCAGGTCGGATGAGGCGTTGACGGACGTTCTGACCTTTCTCTTGATTGCCATCGAGTTCGTCGTTGCTGGCGTTATTGCCGCGGTCACCCTGGAAGATGCAGGTCTGGTACAGCGGGTCGTCCTCTGCCGTGGTGGCACTGATATGACTGACGCTGCTGCTGGTGCTGTCTGTACCGCGGGTCACACGTAGGGCCGCGGGGCTCGGGGTCCCCAGACTGCCGTACACGCCGGCGGACTCCAAAGACTCATATACAGCCACGTCACTCATGACGATGCCTGGAAAACAAGATGTATAGCATAAACACACAGCAAGTCACTTTGGATATAAGCGTTGGATAATTTATGCCATAATGCATAAGTGTAAATGCAAATAGCAAAGACTTTCAGAAGTTGTTTTTAATGCATGCATGCATGTATATATATGCATGTATATGTGTGTATATTATATTATATATCATATGGTAATATATATATATATATTCCCATATCATGCAGCCCAGCTCTACATACAGGAAGTGCTTTGTGTGAAACAGATACAGGGCAGAAGTTCTCAAATGTCAGAACTTTCAATCCGTTGACCTTTGCGCAAACTCATTCAAATATTGTTAACAAGATAAACGTCGCCCGCGAAGACTCGCGCACACAAAAACGACGGGTGTCTTACCATGTACGAGTCTCTGTTCCTGCATCATCAGAGACCTGTACTCATCCCATTTCTCATGAAGGGTTTGCTGGAGAGAGAGAGAGAGAGAGAGAGAGAGACAGTTATTACGCATGTCAGCGGGCTGGTGTGCACAAACCGTTTTTCCATTTCCATCGAGAACAGGGAAGTGTGCGGTTTGACGGGTTAGATGGAGCTCTCAGTTCTCTAAAGCTACTTCTCCTAACACACCACAATCTGAAACCGGAGAGACAGAACGCAATGCTGCTCTGAGATCTGTGTTTTCGTGATTGCGCATACAAATCGACGAGCTGGTTCAATCCGAAGCGCACTGGATGTGAAATCAGTTCTGCTGAAGTTCACACAGGTGTAGTTTACAACATCAACATCATACTCCTATTTCACGAACACCTAACAACAATAAACTGTATAAACGCTCTGTTTTCATTTTGTACAGAAGACACGTTATCATTTAAAGCTGCAATCTGTAACTTTTTTGGTTACAAATAAACAAAAAACAAGTACATGACAGATCTGTGTTCAACACGATCTCCTCACCGTACCCCGATTCCCAACAGTAAGATTATAATATTGATTTATAATTTAAGATGTCTGTTGGATTTGCTGGGAAATGTCAGTTTGGCTGCTCTACTTTAACATACGGAAGTACGTAACGTAAGCTGCAATTTTATGTTTTAAACAGAGATGGCGACAGAGAAGCGAAAGCTACTGCGGCTTTAACAAAACAAATCATCTTTTTGTGAAGTGTTTTGTCTGAAGGCATGCTTGTGCTATTGCTCCTTGCTTTTGTTTTGCTAATGGAATGATATTCGTACATTAAATGTGGCACCAATTACCAAATACTTTTTTTGGGCCACTTTATGTGGTCTAGACATCATTTATACAAGCTGTGTGCAATCATCACCAACACAACTTCCCATTTCACTGCTGCACCAAAAGCGTGAATGTGCAGTGGAATGCAAAAATGCGTCTCGCTGCATTTGTGAATGCGCTTTGTCAGCTGTACCGTGGTATGCGAGGGATTAAGACCATATTGGTCATTGTAACAGGTGTGGTGAGAGAGCAGACAGGTGTGGTCAGCGCTGGAGTTCGGTGCCGCACTGAGGCAGCTGGGTGAAAGCCGTGCTTACATTACAACACTTCCTTAAAGCGTCTTTATAAACTGCTTCGTACATGCATGTCTGTTCGTGGGCCGTTTTAAACTCTTACCTTTAAATACTGCAGTCTGGCTTCCAATTCTGCTTTTCTGATAGAGTCGCTATAAACAGTTTCCAATCTAGACACAGAAACAAAACAAACAGTTTTATATGACAAATTCTCTTCCTACATTGTGCAGTTCTGTTGAGTCAACCACTTAAAAACTGCCCGATTACAACGAGTTTTAAAACTGCGACTAATTAAACACCAAAGCAAAAGAGCTCTTGAAACATCAGACCACTTCAGACCACAAGACATCTGAACCTGAGATTAGAAACACAAAACTCCCCTCCCCCAAATATATAAGACCTCAAGACCGCCGTCTGTGATATTGATATGAAGCATGACCCTCGTTTAATGGGGCCCTTGTAAACGTTCTCATTTACAACAAAACCGCCTGCTTCACAAGTGGAAATAATTGTGTTAAGTGCTGTGGAGAGAGAAGGTACGAGCTGCTCGGCCTTCATGTGGTTTACATCATTGGTCTCTACACTTTATAAACGCTGGTTGGTTTTCTCTGGCCTTTTAACTTTTATTAAACTTTTATTAAAGCAGAGAGAATGAAAGTGCGTTTCCAATCTGGTCTCAATTTGAATCCTAATCAAAAGCAACCACAGGTATATTTGGAACGGTTTAGTCAGTTTTGTTTCATTTAGCTACGAAAGCCATTTTAAACTTTGAACGAGTTTGTTTGGTGCCGTTTAGAAGATCAGAAAGGGAAAATGATATTATGTCGACCCACCTAACACTGTTTCCTGATGCCTTAATGATCTGAACAATCTCTTTGTGGCGGAACCCTTCCACGGAGTTGTCATTCACACTGGCAATAGTGTCTCCTACAAGAAAAACAGTGTTAAACAGAACAGACCTCACACTGCATACTGCATGCTTTTTGTGTGCTATAGTTTCTGTGTGTTGTGTGTGTGTGTGTGTGTGGCCCTATGTCTTGAACCAGCTAGCAAACACTGTAAGAGCACTTAATCTGACTTTGTGCAATAATTGTGCTTTTTTTCATAATCTAAAATAAAGAGAACCACACACAGACTGTTTGAAGGGTTTTTAGGGCACATTTGCTGGAGAGACGCTTATAATAAAACAAATTCTTTTGTCGTTTTGGCTTTTGTTTACGTCAAAGAACGATGAGGTCATGTGCTTCGAGAAACGGGTCAAAGAGGACAATAGTGCAAAGCATGCAGGGTATGCAGGAAGCGAAACCAGTAGACAAGCACAGCGGTTCATCAGTCTGTCTATGAACTGTAATTGACACAGATAGGACTCGGTGAAGATCAACTGATCCCAGGTCAGCGCAAATGGCCACTTATATGCCACACTGACGATCACTTTGAGATGGCTGACAAGAATGTAGATTCTGCACATTGAATTTCCGCAATGTGCAGGAAATTCAATTTATTAAATTAATTTATTATTAATATTTTAATAATATTAAAATCAAACAACGAAGATTAAAATAGAATTGGTGTAAAATATGCAGCCCACAGAAAGCCACAGAGTGAGAGATTGTATCTGGTGTAATAGTTTAAAACAGTGAAATTGTGTTTACACTGTCTGTGGGCTGCAGAACAGGTAGACACGCTGAGGTTTGAACTTCCTGAAACAGTGAACTGACACTCAACTGTCCTGCTGTTAACAGACTGACAACCCAGCTAACAGGGAATGTTCTCAGAATGTTGGCTGACGTTCTCACAAAGTTCTCTTAAAGTTATCAAAACATTCTTGCAGTAATGTTAGTAGAATTTTAATGTTATTCATCATACACATAAAAAACATTAAGTTGTTAGTGTTGTAACATTTTTCTGTAACATTTTCAAAAATGTTTTCTTTGGTTTTTTAGCTTTCTTTTAGCCAAGCGA
Source organism: Botia kubotai (assembly GCA_036877585.1). NCBI lineage: Eukaryota > Metazoa > Chordata > Actinopteri > Cypriniformes > Botiidae > Botia > Botia kubotai. Next base: position 11,717 of record JAZGTI010006347.1, on the reverse strand, counting down.
TAACGCTAATACGTCGTCTAAAAAAACATTCCTAGAACTTTTTTGTTACTTAATGGAAACGTTACGGAAACATTCTTACAACCTAAAGTTGTTAGCTGGGTAGATACTTAACTGAGAGTCCGGCTACTGAAAAACAACTCCTGTGTACGCACATTAATTTTACCCCCCATCCCCGAAACAACTCTGAATGTTACCATCTCAGTGTCAAATGCCAGTTTAGTCAACACAAAGACTGGCGTAAACATGAACCTACTTACCAACTTTAAGGCCTGAGAGCTGTGCAGGGCTTCCGTCGTGGACTTTACAAACAAAGGTGCACATCTCAACAGAGTTCTCGCTCTGGTGATGCAGCCCGTATGTCTGTAGGCCAAACAAAACAGATGTTAAACAAAACTGACTGAGAGTGAAGTTATTTAAAGACACGCAACTCCATCATGCTAAAGTAAACAACATGAGTCATGCGCTAGCAAAGGTGTGCCTTTTTCTGGTGTCATTTAAAGGAGGAGGGAGCTTATTGTTCAACTAGGCTTTGCTAAGTCAGGTCTGTCAGAGTTTCTGCTGTGGCTTCTGGCTGTCTTAACACCATAATGTGTTCAGTGAACATTGACCTGCTTGCGTTCACAAAGCCTGACTGACAGACTCAATAGCTTGAATGAAGCTGAACGTGACTGAAGCACCTGAAGCGTTCCGTCACATACAAACATCCTTGATCAACAAGACAAACCGAAACTGGCCTGCTGGTTTTGTTTACGTTTCAATGTTTGAACTGCACGTGCAGTTTATTCGGCACAAATAACCCCGGGTTAACTCCCAGCCATCTGTCCGAGGCAAGCGTTTTGCTAACCAACATTTTGCTTTTAACAACAATGCTAAGCTTCGCTGCCGAGCGCTAACGACAGACGCAGGCGGTTTACTTAAAATCAAAACAGCAATTCCAACCGACTTCAACTTTCAAAGCGAAACGGGACGTTTAATGAGGGAAAAATACATTTAAAACACAGGATTTTATCCGATGGGAATTGACTGGATCAGGGGTGGTCTTTAAAACGGTTGGAGCAAAGGGGTTATAAAATAAAGAGGGACAGATGAAGCCACAAACAATTTTAGGAAAGCAAATACAATAAACTTCAGACGGACTTTAAATACAGTAGCAATAAAATGTAGCTTGCAGCAGTAAAGTACAGCACGGTTTAGCCAGTCTGGCAATAAAAAAAAGGGGACTGCTATGGCTTCGCACCCAAACATCAGTGTTAGTGTGAGGGAGTCTGAGAGGCTGCAGTGTGGTGTGAAATATCTGAATGAACAGGAAGACAGACTCCATCTGATAATGAGTGAGTGCAACATGCAAAACTTTGGCTTCATTTCCCACTTTAACGCTGATAATCATCTCACCTAGGGACGTTCACAAAGATCTGCTGATATACTGAAACCTCTGTTAAATAGGTCGCTGCATTTGGCGCATCATTTGCATTTTGGTGCCATCTGTGCTCAGTTCAGCAATGTGCGCTAATTCAAATGAGCACCACTGTTCGTTTATGCTAACTGACGTTCGTTGAGCCCGAGTGATGTTTGCAGGGCACACTATGTTTTTACTGGTTGCCATGGAGACGCGCTGTGGGATACCGGTTCCCTCACGACATCCACTTTCACAACGAATGGCAATATATTTGGTGTGAGAAGCGTAGGATGTCATCTGCACAGAGCTGAACACGACACATATCGGTACACACTTCCTGTACTGAAAGCCAAACCTCTTGTTGAGGTTAACAGCTGTGTGAGAGGAGGACAATCTTAAACCTCACAGTGTCAAAAAAAAGTTAAATCTGACTAAACTCTAGGTGACTCTTTATAATGACTGATTTCAGGAGCGACACCTCATTCTGCGCATGGCCATGGGAATTTGGGGTATGTATGATGCAAGAATCCCCTGTTAGAGATGTGCAACAATACAATTTTAGTTGTATTGTTGCACAAAAAAAAAGTCGATGGTTTGCCTCAAAAAGCTCTGAAAAAATAGGCTGGTTTATAGAGTCATCCCACCCCAACTGGAATTCCTAATGGGCCATTACATAGAACACGTTCTTATGCTAAAAAAACAGCTGGACGCATAGCACATGGAATAGAACATGGAAGTTCTAAGTTCCAAAACTTCTTACATTCTCTTTCTAAATAATCAGCATCGCTAATCTACAGTTGTAGGCCATTGTGACTCATCCCTATAATGCAATAGTAGACAGCTGATGCAATACTGTACCAGGATTGGGATAGTCAGCTTACATTTTGGGTAAAACACCAAACTTACAAACATATCAAAAATGTGAACTGTTGGTGATGTTTTTTTTAAATATTTGGAATCGTCTGCTTCCTTCCTCGTCCCACAAACACCAGAAACCGAAGCACCAGTTTCAGGAGATGCAAAGCACAGACATATTTTACATCACAGATACGAGCAGCCGTATCCTTGATGCTCTCAGGCTTATAAAACATTGTTTTACAGCACGCCATCCAAGAAAACAATTTGCTTCTTCGCATGTCACCTCGCATATGACAGAAACATGATGTCATATCCTGTCCTGGAGGACTGGGAAGGAAAGGAGGAGTTCACCATCCGGCACTTGAGCCATTATACATAACTATATATAAACTAGCTGATACATTCAGAACAAAATGACATTGGAAATCAGTGACCGTTTGAGGAATCGGGTTTTGATAACGTGAGCGTTGTCATAACAACCATTATTAATTATAAAACAAGCCAAGGCAGAGAAATAGTTCCTCACGCCAAGACATAAGTTGCAGTCAGCACATATGAAAAGATTTCTGTTTCTGCCGAACCATGAGGGATCTGACCAGACATGCCAAAATGCAGCCCTCACTTTTGTGGAGACCTTTATCATAGATAAACCTTTGCTAATGCCACCTTAAGACTGATTCTGTTGAACTGCAGCCAAATAAACACAGCTGTTTCCACTATATAGAAACTATACAAGATCATCTTTTATCCTGGATGGCCCACCCATATCTACAAGATTACATTTACCATTTAGCACCACTTAAAACATCAGCCCATACGTACAGTAGCCGAGTATCTCAATCCCTCTCACCTGGATTTCAAAGCCAAACGTCTCGTCCTCTTTCCTCTCCAAGATCACAGTTTTCCTGGAAGGAAATTCACAAAAAACACAAGACATTCTTAATGTGAGAAGACAGAAGGTTTCTTTGAACCAACGATCTTTCAAGCCATGACCTCCTGACCGGCGATGATTGGTTGATGGTTACAGTGATGAAAGATCACGTTACAGGAAACACATAATGGACCCCATGACACTACAGTTTTTTTAGGGACATTTTCATGTGACGTAATCAGAAATGCTTAAGAAAAGGGAAGATGACGATGTAAATAGAAAAACAGTCGTGTCTTATGATATAACAAAGTTCTGATCGGCAACAATTCAGATGTTTGAACACAAGCATGGGTGCGGCGGTCTGCAAAGTCTTGTACTCACTTCTCAAATATGTATTTGACTGTTTTCAGGTTTATTGAGGATAAACAGGGTCTGTGTTTTAACCCAATACAATAACAAGGGCTTCAGGACATAGATGACTACTGCCTAGATGCAGTTTAAACTGTTATTGTAATATCTAGACACCTGGTGTCTAGACACCTGGTGAGAACACTTGTCCTTCATGTCCACACAGTTCTCCAAAATTAAATCTGGATTTAAATAAATCAGTGAATATTTCAGTGTGTCCACGTTTGACCATCTGCTCAGTCCAAAATAGGTTCCCATTTCAATTCTTTAAAGCCATTTTATATAGATTTTCCACTTGATAGACGTATTAAACGAGGGGTTATTTTTGTTCCTTGACACCTAGGAAACAAGTGTGCATGACTATGGCCACACGTCGGCCACAAGTGTCGCAATAAATAGAATAAGTCTGACGCATTCCTCCACCAATCACATGCGAGTAGGCGGAAGAAAGAAAAAAAGCTGCCAATCTTACCTCTGCGGTTCTGGTGACTGCGCGAGGGGCTTCCATTTCTGCAACCCACCATTCTGAAAGAGGCCGGAGAAAACAAAGAGAGACGGAAGTATAAGAACATGTGCGTTTTTGGGAATATCTGCTGTGTGTTTGGAATGTCCCCAGATTAACAGGTTTGCTACAAAATTCCTCCAAAACAGTCTGAGCTGTCAGTTGAGCAACGTGTGACAACAGACACAACTTGAAATGCATGTCTGGCACCTTGGGTTGGTGTTTTGTGTTTCTTCCTGGCTCTGAACTTATTTTATCTCCAGACTACTGACGCTGTCTGACTGTATCGGTCTCTGAAATTATCAGGGGAACAATCTAGATGTGACCAGATCTGCCCGGCTAACGCGTCTCAGAACGTTGGCTAACGCCCTCTAAAAGTTCTCTCTTGAGTTATCAAAACAAGTTCTTGCAGTAACGTTAATAGAACATTTTTGGAACATTTTAAAAAGTTACCAAAGTAAACGTTTAAATAACGTTCTTATAACCAAGCAATAATCTTATTATACTGTTTAAGAAACGAAACGTTTTTATGTTCATTTATGTTCATTCTAGAAAGTTCATTCAAGAAACGTTTCCAGAATGTTACAGAAACATTCTAGCAAGCTAAAACTGTTAGCTGGGGCCGCTGGTTACACTCTCTTTGCAAACACAAACACTGTCATGTGTTGACATCAACTTCACTGATGGACCGGCTGATAACAGCGAGAACAAACCACACAACAGACGTAAGAATGTATTCATATTATTGTTTCCCTGACAGACTTTCATTCACTCTCACTCTACCTCAACTCTACCACGTCCTGCTGCCCACAAAGTGCACTTTGTACACAAGCCCTGCTAAGCTTGTAAAATGCCGCTTTTCTTTATTTTCACACACTTAGAGTTGTCGTAGGGTCCCCTCAATGACTTCATTTATTTCTAAGTAACTATGAGGGTCTCTTGGGGGCAGTGGCGTTGGAAGTCGGCTCTTAGCCGCACAATACCCTGTTGTAGCCTGCCGTTCATGCAGAGTGTAGAGTCTCAATACAGGGTTCTGTTCATAAACCTGCCCTGCCCTACCATCCACATCCGAAAGACTGCAGTGTACTATACTGCTATGAACAAGCTTTGTTTATACTGAATTTCAATGACTAATGTAACGTTTAACTGCAAATTACTACAGCTCCTTTGAATTCGAATGGTTGTCATTCCACCCAGTCAAAACTGATGAGGGTCTTGAGGCAAAAGCGCCATTAAAAATGATTTTACCTTTTTTTTTAGTTGTTTTAATACTTTTCTGCAGATCTTTTAATTCGACTGACATGTAACAAATACAATTAGAAAAAAATGCCTTTACCAAAATCTAAAAAACAAGCATAGATATGACCCCCTAATGGAAAAGGCTATTTCAGACATATTGGGATTACTTCAAACATTTATGGATCAATATCAAGACAATAACACATCCTAGATCAAGAATGTTGTTTTTAACATCGGCTGCCCTCATGTTGCCATGACAGCATCAGGATGTTTTGGGATTTTAAGGGCTTGGGTTTGTCATTACAACAACGCAGCCACACTGACCCCTGCAAACTTTTCAATTCCACAGGGAAGTTCCACTGTGTCTAAACACTACATACACTTGGTCTGGATCTATAAAACGGTTTGGCCGGCCACACAAGAGGTGGACCGTAAAAATGCACTCCCAGAACTCAGCAGGGACAGAAACAAGCTACAGGAGAACCGGTTGAGTCTGACCGGTTAGTGGGTGGTCCAGTCACCATAAAAACATTGTGAGATGAGCGACCATGACCACATTTCAATGTGTGAAAATCTAATGGTCAGAACCGAGCAGGCCCACATGTGTATGTTCAAAACCCTGGAGAACAACTGAGCACAGAGCAGAACCGTCCAGCAGATAAATGAGTCTCTTTAGAATTGGAAGGAAGTAGAAAGACAAAATACCATGACCAGACCCTGGTGTACCCAGCTAACAGGGAACGTTCTCAGAACGTTGGCTAACATCTCTTAAAGCGATCTTTGCAGTTCTTGCAGTACATTACTATAACTTTTTAACATTATATACCATATATAAAAAATGTTATTCTTAAGTTGTAAGTGGAACGTTTTATAAGCATTAAAGAATTACAAACAAACGTTCTTACAATCTAAACTTGTTTGGTGGGGTATGAGGAGAATAAATGACTCAGACGCATGCAGAAGTGAAAATGGTAAAGTGTTAAAGTGTAGTCACTCCCAAATCTTCGCATGGCTGTTTACACGTCCACATGCAAATGAGAAGCGTGAAGGAACCGCCACGTGCTGCGGGTCACCGGACTGACGGACAGGTGCGAATGCGCGCGCACAGGTGAAAACGTTCCTGGCATTCCCAACGAAGCGTGACAACTGCTGCGGCCATTCCGGACAACTGCACACAAACTACCCAACCGAGTCTAGCTATCTTTAACTAGTCTCTTTCACCAATAGGAAGTCGCTAATGGTATATTGGTGGTGGAACTCAGCTAGTCCGCCAGTTGAGGGCTGCTGTTTTTAATCAACGCAAACTCATCAGGAATTAATGAAGTCCAGACAACAGCACGCAGCACAGGACGTGCACGCGTCAGCATCAGCTGCAGAGGTGGCAAACGCACGCAATGTTTGTCTTACAGTTTTTAAACGTTGCGAAAAGGCTTCGTGAATACAAATGTAGTGCGGTTCTTCTAAACAAACACAAACTATCTCTTACTGGGCAATAATGACTTGACTGGGCTGAAAGTACAGTAGAATTATTTAAACATAAACTGAGCTGTTTGTGTGTGTGTGTGTTTTGTAAAAAACAAAAAACTTAATGTTAAATATTTTTAGTATGCCAAACACAGTTAAATGACAGGTTTTTAAGCCCAAATCAAATAATTAATACTAACTAAATAGTAATTAATTAATTAATTAATTAAATTACCTTTTTAAAGTTCCTCGGCAGTGTCCCTCCGGAGTAAGCGAGGGTCTTGTAATTGTAAACCTCACCGGAGTTTTGGGGTCCGCGAGCCACGGTGCCAACGCTGTCCGATTTAGAGGACGAGAAGTAAATATCCCCGCTGTCCGGTTCGGTTGAGTTTGGCTTCTGGACACGCCGAAACGTCATGTTTTTCATAGTCCGACGCCACTCAGTGTAAAATGTGAACGCTAAATAAAAAAGGACGGAGATGAGATGAAAAGTACTGAGGGATGAGAAACCGACCAGCAGCCTCCGCTTTGACTCGAGCAATAATATCAGACCTCGATCAGACTGTGTTTAGACACACATGTGAAGGAAATACTTCAGAGGGGGCGTGGCCACCCAATGGAAGCGATGCGATTGGACGCGATTGTACAAAAGTGATGTTGTGTTTTTAATCCGTCTTTCATTGCCATCACACGCCAATACTTGGCATGCGTAAATTGCATTGTTTCACATGTAAGATATTTAGCGATAGCTTTGTAATATTAAGGGTAAGACCTTAATTCTGTAGGCCTGTCTACAGATATTGTATTCGGTGAAACAGTTTAAATGCATTTCATAAATGTGTGTGTTATTATCTGATGTTTTTATAAACTGCATAAACGTGGTTTAACACTGTTCATTTAAATTGTATCTAACCTACATTAACGTCAGTACTCAAACTTCTGTTTCAGTAGCGTAGACGATCTTATACGAAGCAGAGCCTTTAAATTACACATAATAACCTTATTTTTGTCAGTAAGTTTTCTGTAAGACTTTTGTAATAGAAAGTCTTAAACGCGACAGTTGTAAAATTATGTCAACCTAATGACGCCCCCTTGTGTTTTTATGCGGAAGGACATCTCATAGAGCGCTCGGCAAACTTTATTTTCTTTATACGAAAACAAAGACACACAAGGCCAGAAATTAAACATGGAAATGTTTATTCAGACAGATTCACATATTGAAGAGCATTTCTACATTCTCATTAAATTAAACAGCCTGCAGGAGGGTCTTAAGTCTATGGTTCTCGAGAGTCGAGAACCTTGTTCTGTACAAGAAAATCTACAGAATGACGAAAAGAAAATGTGTACAACGTGCTATCTAAAGCGGTTCGCGGTTTTGCTCTTTCAGTTATCTAAATTCAAGGAGCATTCGCATGCTAAATACAATATAGACTGTGTCATAAACGTACCATTTGTAAATGTATGAAATGATGCAAAATCAGTTTTACCCAACTGACTCAATACATTGGATACAATAAAAACTACCTAATAAAATTAGTTAACATTATAAATGTTCATTTGCTTTCAGTATATTATCTAAATATTACACTGGCTATTTATGGCGTACGCATTTTAACAACAAATTAATTATGCGTGCCGGTAAGTTCTTCAGAATTTGATGTTCTAAAGCTAGTCACTGTTATGGCAAAGAGCCACCTCGAAATATACATTAATTAGTAACCGCAGTGGCCTCGGGACGATTTAGGGTACAGCCTAAGAAATCTCGATAGCAAAAATCATTAAATTGTAAAGCAACACAATCCATACACTGGATGCACATCCACATTACTTTCAAACGAATATCCAACTTATTTACTTGGAATGAAATGCATGATATCTGTCACAGCCCAAAAAAAACAATGCATGCAAAACAATTGCATGACCTACTGTTTAAAATAACATTTCTTTAAAGAAAGTATATATGATGCACAGTTGATCTTAAGATGAGCTAGTGAACAGATCTGTTTGAAATGGCAACCTCACGTAAGAATCTCGTAAAAACTTAAGAGTTTGAATAAGAAACCTTATCAAGCATTTGTCACAGATATAAAATTTGATGAATTGGCTTCAGAAAACTCATGCACACAGATTTTGGTGCATTTGTAGCATTGCACAGGTGTGTGTGTGTGTGTGTGAACTATTTCAGATTGAAAAAGCCAGTGGACTTGGCTTGCGGGCCCATCAGCATACTGGCTTGATTCTTATGTGTGATGTGAATCTGAAAAAAACAGATAAAACAAAAATGTTAGGTCATCATTTAAGTCTTACTTAACCAACAGCAACACCTAAAAAGGAAAAATGTGTAACCAAAAAGCCTCATTTTAATTTAGCGCGAGCGATGAAAGAGGCGACGTTTCGAAACGGACGGACACTCACGGTACAGGGCGGCTGCATCCACGGTTCTCCATCGATCTGCATCGCCAAAGCTTTCTTTGTTCTACAAACAAGAGCACGTTTTAAACAACGTCCAAAACCATAATAGTAATAACAGTAATTACGGAATTAGTTGACCATCTGGCAACCCTCAACGCATGACAAAAAGAATGACTGGGATGTAAATTTAATAGTGCACCTTCAAATAAACTGTGCATAATGACTATGCTAATGGAACATGTCTTGGCTTGTATGTGCCAGTCAGGGTTGCCAGGTCTGTGTAACAAAACCACCCCAATAGGCAATCATAACAAGCCCAATGATCATAGCCCAAATACCAAAACATGAGTCAGCGGCCAGCTAACTTCTGAATGTCTGCAACTGTTCGTCTCACCTGATGGTAATCTGAGATGTTTTGGCCAGTCGCACTGCGCTCTTCAGCCCTGTGTAGATCTGCCCCATCTCAATGGCTCCTTCCAAACCTACCACCTCCACACGCTTATCACTCATGTCTGCGTGGATGGACACAAGAGCCTCTGTTGAGTCTGTTTTGGATGACTTTCATACTAAAGGGGTCGTATGATACAATGCTTGAGTGTTTATCTTTTCCCTGGAGTCCAATTATAATGTTTTTGCACCAGCAGTCATAATTCAACTTATGGTGATCATTTACACCCTCTCTGTGACCTCTCAGGGGCGTGATTTTGCTGCTGTGTCTCTCTATTCTCTTGTCAGCTGTGGGTTTATGGTTAAATATAATTTGCATTGTCTCTTTAATAACAGCCTCTTTGCAAAGCCTGAATTACATTGTTAGGGTCACAAAATGATCCGCCCAAAATTAGCCAAGCTTCTGAAACAGGCGTCGTTGATATGCAAATGCGGAAGGTGACGCTGTTTTTGAATTCGGGTTACTGAAATCCAGAATTGAGGTAGTTTCTGAAAAAGCCATTTTGCAGCTTGGTTTCACTAGATGTTTTTTTTTGACTGAGGAATAAATGTTGAATTCTGAAAGTTTTACAGCATGTTTTACAGTATAACAGACGTTATCTCAAAGGTTCATGGGAAATCTGATTCCTCGAGATATGAACCCTGTCACAGTTCCTGTATGGAAACAAACCTACCTTGCGGGCTGACTTTTAGGAGTTCAGGATCTGTAATGACCTCGGGCAGTTCCTGATCTGCTTTGTCACTTTTTTTGGCTTCACCCCACAGATTGGAGCCGCCGTGCATGCTGGGAATGTTCAGGACAGCAATACCCTCCAGGGAAAGATTACTGAGGTCCAGCTGGGTCCCGCAACACTGCATAAAGCCAGACGGAATTTCAAAATCCAAGTATTTTAAAGGAAATACTTCAGACGTGTAAGCAGATTTTTAAGTAATGAACTTCATACACTGAATGACTGCCCTTGATTGCCCTCGACTAATACCAGAAACACTGGTATTATTTTCTCACTCTACTGCCTGACAATGATGATGTTTTTGGAAGGAAAGATAACATAGAAAGAGGAAACAAGTCCAGCTGGCAACAGACAAACACATTGTTGTCTTTAATTGTCTGTGACTCTTCTCACTCTTCTGCATTTGCTAAGTGGAAATCGCCAAAGGTGGGTAAACTATGGTGGCGACCAGTAAAAACCACAGCAATGTCTCATTTGACTCATATTGTAAATAAAAAGGTCTGGATTTGTCCGGAAGAGTTTCCTCATTTAATAACAATGGTTTTCCTTGTGTTTGACTGCTTAAACCCACTTTCCAAAAACAGACAAATCCAGACGTTTGTGTTTACATTTTGAGCAGAACAAACACTGCAGTGGCATTTCCTGGTTTTCATTTTTGCCGCCAAAGTTTAGCCAGCTATGACGCCTTCCTCGTCGTGAACACAGGCGTGTGAGAAAGGGCCACTGTAATGTGACTCTTGATGTTTAAATATCTCACCTCAATGGTGAGACACTCCTTCAGTTTTTTACACGATGCCGAGATGGTCTCAGAAGTGGCAAATTCAAAGTACCACAGTTTATTCTTCATTCTGAAAACGTGAATTAAGAGTGTGACAGTGTCGTGCAATAGCTTAAATATTGTTTTTATTATTAAAACATAAATAACACTGTATTATTTATCATTAATATCAATATTAATAATGTTGTCATGACGACGGTCGATCGGACGCCCACCTGCTGTTGAACTTCTGAGGATGTTTCTCTCTCATGGTGTGGAAGCGATGAGCGATGGACGCGTCCTGTTCAAAACAGAATCAACACTGAGGAAAAACACACATTCTGAGTTTATAACATTATACAGTTGTGTTCGCAACACAAAGGCTGTGGGTTCGATCCCCAGGTATGTTAAAGTAACCAAATCTTTACATTACGATTGCTTAGTGGCTATTGAAGCTATATGACAGGAGGGTATCAGGGTAATAAGATAAATACAGTAGATGCTGTACTGTATGTGTCTTACCACTCCGATGGAGAAGTAGTTATTGATGATTTCGTAGGGCACTGGGTCACCTTTCTCCTGACTGTCCTCCAGAATCACCTCTATGCTCCAGCGGTCCATCGGAACCACAG
>JAZGTI010006346.1:0-23602 GCA_036877585.1 Botia kubotai | reverse complement strand
GACAACGGACGCGCCGCACCTGCCCGAGCTCATCACGGGCGGACCGGGCACAGCTGCGACGCGTCACCCCGCGGCGTTAAGACGCCGCCGCCTTCTGCCCAGAAGAGAGGAGAGTTTCAGAGGAAGACAAAGATTGGGACGAGAGCAAAGATTGGGAAGGTAGGAAAGACTGGACTAAGGGCGAAGTCTGGAAGTGCCGCCAGCCGGAGTTTCGTTGCGTGTCCCCCGCAACCGCCGAGAGCAGCGAGTGGCCACGAAAGAGGGCACGAGCCACCGCACACTCGCGCCGCCAGGAGGGACGCAACCCTGAGCACGAGCCACCCCAGCTGCACCAGCACCAGCACCTGCACCAGCAGCCAGCCCGGCTGCTTCCCCCACGCATCTCACACTCACCTTTTCCCTCAATAAATCCACCCTCTGGGGTATTTTTGCACCGCCTATCTTGTCGTGTGATTCCTCACCCGTGACAATATATACATATAGTCCCTAATCTCTAAGTAAAAGCACACCAATTGAGCTGCATAATTTGCATACTTGATCTTTAGATGTGAGATTGTGAACTTGTGTTCCTGGCCTCGCTTCCCACCTGTTCTCATTCTCCAGGCGGTGTAGCGTGCACTGCAGCTCCTCTCTGTCCTGGCAGTCCAGGTGGGCCAGCAGGTGGCTGTGGGAGGAGTCCTGCTCGAGGGCTGGGCTGTTGTGACGTAGGAGGTACTGATCTTCATCCCTGAGTCCCCCCACACAGGAGACAGTGCACACTGAGCACATTAGCAGAGCCACACAGCAGCGGACACACACACACAGACAAACACAAGCATACATGCAAAGCTAAAGATGCACACAAGCAGCAGGTACATAAGCCAAATGCACACAATGCAGCAGTGGCATATCTACACAGCACACATGCACGCATATATTATATAAACTGTGGATGGCATATTTAAAGTACACGCACACAAGGAACAACACGCGATTATCCATAAAACAAATAGCAGCGTAGATGCCAAACAAGAAGGGTTCAAACAAACATACAGTAAACACTCTTGGTAATCTAAGTACTCTCTGTTTCATCAAACACAAAAAGCAAGAAGCACAGCCAATAAACAAGCGGCAACAGCAAAACAAAGTAGCACTCCAGACAGGAAGCAGTAAAACAATCACAGCTCTCACATTAGTCACATCCATAATACTTAACTGTTTTAATGCCATGACTGTAATTATACGTCTAGCATTAAAACCATAAGTAAACAATGGCCACTTATAGGTCACTGTGAGCCAGAGAAACGGCATATTATGTCTTTTCAAATATCTTTACTTGACTAACTGCTAACTGCTTCACTGTCTCTCTATCTTTAAAGGAATAGTTTAAAAAAATTCTGTTATTCACCAACTCTCAAGTCATTTCTACCCCAAACGCTGTTATTTTTTTCTGTGGAACACATAGACAATTTTATTCATATTTAATACATTGTGGCCACAAGCTGTCAAGCTCTGAAAGGGACAAGAAAACAATAACAGTGATCCATACAAGTCTTCTGAAGCCATATGATAGATGTGTGGCCAGATATATGATTATATTGCAGGTTTGACACCATGACGTTATGGGACTTTCGACTACCAATGACGTTTGATGTTATTACAGTTCAACTGCACCATGGGCACTATATTCAATCTGACAACTGCAGTGAAGGTAAAGTTGATATGTTCATGACACACAACAATTGTATGGCCTCAGAAGAATTATGAAGCCTCTAGAAGACTCATGTACAGACTATTTTTGTTTTCTTGTTGTGTTTTTTTTATTTTTGTCCCTTTGGACTGCTACAGCTCCAGTCATTTTCCTTACATGACAAGGAGCGGGCAGGTTATTTTTCTAAAATTACCACCATACATGTTTGGAACAACCTGAAGGTAAGTAATTAATGTCCCAGTTTTCTTTTGATTAAACAATTTCTTTACATGTCAGCATGTGTAAGTGAGAGAAAGACAAAGCATGTGCCTCTGTGACTCTGGGCTGTAATGATCTGACCTCTTTTATGAGCATGGTGTTTTCGCAGGGTCTCACCTTATCTTACCTATATATGTTCATAACTCAGTGGCTTGTGCCTTTACAAAAGCCTGTGGTTCTTACCATGATGTTCAATGGCATTACAATTACCCCTTTTCTCTCTTTCTCTCTCTCTCTTTCTCTCTCTATCTATCTTTTTCTCTGTTTTTCCCCTGTCGCAGTCTAACTCTGCCCTCTTCATTCCCACTGCTAAGCTCTTTAATCACAGACTTAACACGACGAAAAGGGAAGGCGCGCATCGCCATGGGTCATTTTCATTATCTTTTTTTAATTAATGTGACTGCCCAGCCAAACCAAACACAAGTCATGCATGCACAGCCATGCACACACATGTACGCACAGCGCTGCACGGGGAAACAGCAGTGATAGATCGTTGTGTGTGTGGGAGGCAATATACTCACAAACTTTCGTCAGGAGAGAGACTGTCAGTAAAAAAAGAGCAGCTCTGATTCTCCATTTCTGCCAACCTGTAACAGAACAAGCAAGCGAGTGGAATGAAAATTTCATGAGCACAGGTCACAACATACAGAAAGAAGATAAAGACAAAGCTGCCGTGTGCTGTAATTTGCTGCTCTGGCGAGGTGCTTGTTCAGGACCAACAACAGTGACTTCAAACACAAAAGGCAGAGGAACAGAACAGCACATGGCTGGCAGGGGAAATGATAAAAGACAGCTGTGACTCATCCAGATGTCTCAGCATCTGCAGGAGAGAGGAGCAGTGCCTCAGAGCAGTTCCTCCAACCCAAAAATCCCATATACTGTTATCCTGCTCTGACTTTTCAGACCCTGACTAACCTGAGTGGTGAATTATCATGCCACTCTCGGATCTGTGCCTCTTAGCTTCACTCTCTGCTCTCTATCACCATGACAAACCCACAGGAGAACTTGTTTCCCTTCATGTCTCTTGTCACATGAATTTGTGGGGCATAAATGGCTCTCTTGGGTATTTTCACTACTTGCATGCTTTCATTCCCAGCCACAGGTGGCACGGTACATACAAAATATGACAGACATCTTCAATCTGCACCACAGGTTACATGACACACAACTGACATACTTCTCCTGCAAGTATATAAACTCTCCAGGGTGAATCACTGCTAAGGTTTTTGTGCGAAACTAGAGCTAAAATTGGAAGATTTTAAGGTTAACTGTATCATTTCTGCACCTCTAGCAGAGTAATATGCCGTTACAAAAACAAATGACTGTTTTCCAACAGCATTCCAAAACATTCTGCATTTGACATTGGTCAGACATCAGATAGTCCTGCCCCAAACTCCCACCTATGTCAAGCTTATCGGTAGGATGCTGGAAAAAAACATTTTTTTTCCCAATGTTTTGAAGGCACCAAAAACCTTGGTGTTTACATCCCATCAATCAACCTGCCAATCGCTTGCTTACAATTGTCATATAAAGATATTAACTCTTACTGGGATAGGAGAAAATACATAAACAAAAATATGACTTTACCTTTCAAAGAACAGAGCTTAAGCTGCCACAGACAATCTAAGACAATAAACCTTCTATTACCAAGTTCATGAATGCAGACATGAATGTCCTTCTGCATTACTGTGTCGTTACAAACCTCAGTACATTCTCAACAGTGCCTCCAGGGTTGCTGTAAGCATTAGTATAATGTATCTACAGGCAGTTTTAACTGTCAGGTCAACTACACATACTTGCGTTGTTTTAATTGCTTTCTGGTACATTTTAGAATGTATTGATGGGTAAAATTTTCTCAATATTTATTCCCTACATCTACCATCCAGAACAGACAGGGTTAACAGAGCACAGCAAAGGTGTTTTCAGCACAACAGGGAGTATGCCACAGTCCCTGTGCTCACTATTAGCAACACAGGGGTGAAACTTTGCTTTTAGCAATGCTCTGCACTTTCCCTGCCTTAGATTACCCCTAGGTGAGAGACTGGGGAGATTTCACCGCCTTACCAAGACAGCCTGTGAATTAGCAGCAGTGTAAGAGCCTCTGTAGAGACAGTAATGAGGAGTGCTAAGTGCATTCATGTCTCGTTGCTTGCCACAGAACTCTGAATTTATCTTAAGAACAGTTGAGAGTACAGGACCCACATGCAGGATGGGTATGCGTCAGAGACCAGCAGAAAGTCAATACCCATTTACCCACCAGGTGTCCGTTAGCCAATGAGAGCGATGCTGGTGGTAGTGGTAACCCTCCGCATGGCTACTATAGCTTCTAATTAAATCCACTGAAGCATAAATCAGCTGGATTCAATCAAAAAGTGTCAGGGACAGAATGCAACTTACACAGACTACAGAAGTGCTAATAGGGTGACGAATTCCAGGGTGCGAGGTCAAAGGGGTTTATGGATATACACGCATGCCTCAGTGGTTGTCTGAATGGATATTTCTCAGTGTTTGTGGATATTTGGCCTCTCTTGTTAGAGAATAAAAAAAAGAGGTCACAAACACAGATCAGAGAGTACACGACACACAATTTGCTCTTTGAGGCGCTCTATCTTGAAATAGAAAGTGTGTGTGTTTGTGTGTTCAGATCCAGAACAGTGGATTTTCTTTTCTCTCCATTATTCTGTCAGTTCTGCAGACAGAAAGTTGTCAGTGAAGGCATTTCACCTTTTCACATCCAACCAAATCTGCTACTTTACATTCAGCCTGGAGCATCAAATACTATTTGACTTATTCTACCACCCTCTTCATCTAGAAGGCCTCCAGTCATTAGTCTAGATTAGCCTATAAACGGGTTAGCTCTTTACTTAAAAATTACCCTTGAATTCATGCAGCAAGAATATTTTCTTTCTTTGGCGTGTCTAGTACTCTCACTGCAGCTACATACAAATATCTGAGAATTTAATTTTCTAGTAGAGTTCAAAGCGAGTCTTGACAATGAAGTAAATAAATAATGTTCTACCTAATTTAGCACATCTGTTAATCTCTTCTATTTTCTGAAGGACAGAACTATCAGATAAAACTGAATATTCAGAATAAAACAGAACATTCTGTTTGGTGGCAAAAGGGACGTGGATTCTTTATGCAAACATGGCAGCATTTTTAAAGCCACAAAAGCCTTTGCTAATTTAGCAGATAAAACTGTTTAATTTAGGAATACACAAAAATTACTCCTCAAAGCAAAGACATGAATGTAAATTTAAGAAGTTTTTATAACATGTTAAAATTAAAGGGTAAATGTAAACATCACTGAGAATGAATCAAGCACAAAGATATTATCATTTATTTGTGGCTTTTCTTTATTGGTCCTAAAATGTTTTAGCTTCTGGTTAACATATAGGATATACCTATAACAAATGTAATGGTTTATAAAGCCTATGAAAAATGTGATTCATTAAAAATAAAAATGATTTGGATCTACATAGTCCAGTCAAGGGCTTTTCACATTAGGCTTAAAGGAGCAGTTTGTTTGAAGATTCACACTTGTAATTTTAAGTGCTTTTTTACCCTGTGTTATAAAACCATACTACAGACAGAATTGGCAGTTTTGTTAGCGAGATTGTGATTAAACAAGCATTCACAAATTAAACACGGCTCTGTTCATTAAATATTCATCATCTTTGTACAGAATGAGAGTAATATTTAATCATTGAATGGCAGTGGCAACTCTTAATGCTTCTGGTGCAATATTTTTAACAGATGGACGAGTAGTTAATAAAATAGGTTGTAGCTGTATTGCTCTAATCATTGTTATTGATCTCATACATATGCACATGAGAATGTTCATTCAGGGTTTAAAAATATGCAAATATGTGTGGCATCTCGAAACCTAAATACCAAGGATTAATTACTAACCCAGGGTATAAACGGTGTAAAACATAAAACAAGATTACCCAGGATTGCCTTTACCTAGGGCTTAAAATGGGTTTTAAAACTGTGAAAAGAGCATTAGATCAGTGCAAGCTAAAGCAACCATCTCTGATAACAAGTGTAAAAAACATCCAGACATTTTCTTCTCCAAATTAGTCAAGACTGTGGGCACTCGGTGAGCTGAATATCCCAGAACATTTTACACATTCATTGAGAGTCAAATGAACCCCTGTGAAACACTTACACTGGTGACAGTTGAATAACAACAATGAACATTGTTGAGAACAGAGACAACTACAGTAATGCAGACAGAACTGATGGGTGTTGGGGGAAACCAGAAACGGTAGAAGAAGCAGACTCTGAGAACTGAACTGAAATGCTGATCAATATTAGGAAGGAAAAAGGAATAGAATAAGACATTGGGCAGTAGTTGGAATTCAGGCATATGACAGAGATAAGACAAAAACAAAAGGACACAGAAGCAGAGAGAGAGAGAGAGAGAGAGAGAGAGAGAGTGTGTGTGTGTGTGTGTGTGTGTGTGTTCTGGTCTATTTGTAGTACAGATAAGAGCTGCAGCAGGGTGTGAGCTGAGACAGTTGGCAGCACAGTATGATATGATAAGCAAAGGGCTGATCTATGCATTTGCATGTGTGTGTGTATTTAGGTGGTTAGCAGTGCAGTTAGACAGGACAAAGGAACATATCTCTGATCGGTTGCTGCAGTCAAACCAAACCAGTTACATGAGCTCAGCAGCCAACAACTTTAAGGTCAGTTCAGTCACAAATGAAAATGCTAGTTCACTTGGTCAAATGAAGTCAGCCAGAACAAGTGGAAAAAACAAAATTCATTATTTTCAGTTTGTGATTCACACAACCATACGAAAGTACAGGACTGGGGTGATATGAGGGTAAGTGATGACAGATTTTGTGTTTTTGGGTGACATTGATGTGTGTGTGTAACTAACAAGTACTTCTTAGCCTCTGTATCAGACAAAAAGCCCTAATTCAAAATGCCACGGGTATAACTGTGTATATACACAGGCATTTTAAATTGCATGTGTCTTGCTTCTGCTTCTTGAGTGTGTAATGTGCACTTTGTCCAGGCCAGAGCAGAGTCTGATCCATGCTGGCAGCTCCCTTCAGCCCTCCAGACCTTCCTCCTGGAGCTTTCATTCTTCTGCAGGAAAGCAGCTGACCCCTGTCTACCCTTCTGCATGCCATCTCACCCCTTTTCTCTTTTGATGTCTCTCTCCCTCTCTCACCATCACTCTCAGGCTGTTGTTACAGCCACACTGTTTGGAACATTGTGCCCATGCAATGAGGATCAATAAACCAATCAGAGCTCTGGGGAGAGAGCAGGGAGGCTGCTGGGAGAGTATCAGTGCACAGGTGAGGTGTGATCGTTGTCAGTAAGAGTGTATTCCTACCTGCTGGCAAAGTGCTCTATTTGACTGTGTGTGTCCGCATGAGGCAGCCTGGGAGATGAGCAGGGCCTGTCAAAACACACACATCTGTTTGCAAAGTAGCTTGTTATGTATGAACGCTTGTGTATACAACAGTGGAGTTGTGAACTGGGTTGTGTCAAGAATCCCTCCCTCCCTGCTGTCATAAACAAACTGCATTCTGTTCCATAGTTCTCTATTCATAAACCTTCAAAAAGAGCATGATGGGGATTCTCATAGGTGGAGACAGGAAACCTCACTCACGTCTCAGTGCTTTCCACCTCCAGCACTGACTGGACGGGCAGGTAACCCCTCTGAGGGTGTTTACTAAAATACTGCTTCGAGCGGAACTTGTTCTTTAGTGTCTTTGCAAAGTCCCGCATCTTCTCGCCTGAGGTGGTCTGGAATGATTCCGAAAGTACAGGATGAGAGACAGACAGACAGAGAGGGAGAGAGAAAGAGAGCCAGAGGCAGTTCATTGTTACTCTTATTTTTTGTTTTGTTTTGTATTTTTAATAAAAGTCTGTCCATTCTGATCAATATTTTGTTGTTGTAGTCAACAAAAATAACATTTGTGGTATTGTGAATTCTCCTTACACACTATTTAATTGTCATATAAAATCAATAAATAACATTGTCTGTGTTTTGGAGACCGTTTAAGATATTGCATTTCATTTAGCAAGTAATTACCGCAACAGCATACTTACAGCCCAAGTTACACACTCTTAATAGCATGCAAATTAGTTCAAGATCAACAGTGCATTTGCCTTATTGTCTGCACAAATGTAATTTGTATTATTACCTTTATGGATATAGCTGATTACTCTCATATTTAGGATGCGTTTCAGTGAACTAATGAGCTCACAGCTGAATTGAAGCAAGTGTGTTGTTGTTGGTAATATCTTGCAAATGTTCCTTTTTTCCATCATGTTTTTATGAAAACTATTATTAATCTAATCACTGAACATTTCTGTACTTATGTCAGTAATGCTGTTGAGATTTGCTCTGGTCAGTGGAAAGGAAAAATAAGAGAACATGAGTTGTGACAACACATTCTCTGCGTAACATTTCTGCAACACACAGCCAGTACATCAGTTCCTCCTCAGAACATTCGTCTGGCTCCCCATCTCAATCTATGATTTAGTGCAGCTACAGAAAGCCAGTGCATAATAAAGACACCCACCTATAAAAATCAGAACGGAGCATGGGAAAACCATTAAGCAAATGACCTTGTGCTGTATTTCATAGTAGAAGATCAAGTTCAATTCATATTTATTTTGTGTAGTGCCTTGAACAATAGCCATTGAATTTGCAACCTCTGAGCAAGCGCACAGCTTCCAGTTGACAGGGAAGAATTCCCTGCAAAAAGCAAGTACATGTACCGGAGTGTAGTACTCCATGATGGGGTAGTGTAGTTTCTTGCCCTTGCTTGTGCGGCCAGTGAGAAAACACGTCTGGCAGATGTCCACATTGAACTGTTTCAGACTTCGGTATCTGCAACAGCGAAAAGGCAAGAGACAGAAACATTTAAACATCCAAATGCGTGTGTGTATTTTCTTTAGAGCTGTGAATAGATTCAAATGATTAATTGTGACTACTCCGGTAAAAAATAAAACTGCTTCGCTGTTCTTATATCTTCCAAAAAAAATGCTTTTACCAGATTTGTTCACTTTTCAATCATTTACACACATTCAAGTTGTCCCGAACCCTAATGACTGTTATGTCAAGCACAAAAGGAGAACTTCAGGAGAATATCAGAGCTTTTATCCCAGACACAATGGTTTTGAATGGGGACCAGGGGCTTTCAATCTCCAAAAAGGGCGAAAAGCAACATAAAAGAGTCTAAGTAGTCTAAGAACACTGGATCTAAGACTTTTGAAGCCACACGATAGGTTTTGTAAAGAACAGACTGAAATGTGTCACAATTCACTGAAAATCACGCTTGACAGCAGTGCTGACCTTTCACTGCCATTGTAACAAAATAAGCAGCATGGACATTCTGCCATAAGTAACTCCTTTTGTGTTCCATGAAAGTCTTAACTGCATTAATATCAGGCCTATAAACAATCAATGTAAACCACTCCCCCTGCATTTCCCAATTACAGTGCTGTAACCTCAAGCCGTTTGATCCAGGAAAATTATTAAAGAATTATTTATTTATTTATTATTTATTTTTGGAATGATTTATTATTATATTAAGTACAGCTTTGTTGTACAGAACAGTTGTTCGGCATTGTAGCGCTTACCTAAAGCCCTTAATAGGACACTGCTTACAGATATAGCAGCGTGCCTGGTGCTTGGCTGTCTCAGCTACGGTCACTCGGTGTAGAACAGGAAGCCAAACTACTGACTGGGGCTCCAGACTCATCCACTCTAAAAAGTGAGACAGCTCGATGGCTGATTTACCTGGAGCCTGAAAGTAAACCACAGAACGCACAGGAGATCTCACATCAAAAACATAATCACATAGCACTTTTTAAATCAACAAAGTGGCAAGAAAGGCAGATATCATTTTGGTCATAGTGACACGCCCAATTAGGCAACAAAAAATGTCTGGGGGCTGATGGGAACTAAATTTTCCAGCATCCTTTCAAAGCATGCCCCTATAGCAGAGTCCTATAAAGGGAAGGAGGCATTCTCTCCTTGTTACCGTGACACTGTGAATAACAGTGAATAACAGGAAATAACCCTAATAGGAAGGAGTAGCACAAAAATCTGGAATGTAGTAAATTCTCATTAAATACGCATCAAAGATGCATTAAAAGGTTGATTTCCCTGGGGCGCTTTCTGAAGCTTGGGCAAAGCTGCATAATTAACACAAGGATCTCTAGCGTAGCGCTTAGCGGTCGCTGGAGTGTGGTGTCTTTTGAGACTGTGTGTGTGTGTCCTTAACGGTGTTTACAGTCTGGGTCGGAGACGAAACTGCAGTGAAGTTACAACACCCCAAGTTTTACAGTAACAACAAAAAGAACATCCCAAACAGTCTTTATACCACAGAGAGTTGAGAGTCTCCCACAAGACCAGCTCATAACTTCAAACAAAACGCACCAGTCTTTTCATTACACTTGCCCAGGCACACACAGCTCAGCCAAGATGCATCGCTCTATCTGTCTGATCTGATTAATGCAGACGGTGATGAATTAAGTAATTGGGAAGTACTGATTGGCACTGCGGTGGCATTTCTTCCAGTAATAAAACAACAGACATGGAACAAATGTGAAAATAAATGGATTTTAATTATGCGTGCCTGAAATTGCACACATGCTCCTAAATAAGACAAAGTTTAATTAAGGGCTGGCACACCCAGGAAGGGTTTAAGGGCATTCTACAAGAAACTTCTGCCCTACACCTATTTCATAATTAGAATGAAATGCCAGGGGGTTACATCCCAAAGAGCTGCTGCCACATTTTCAAAATTATACCCTTGTAAGAGTAATGAGAACATTTCATCACATCTTCACTCTCCTCGCATAGTGTGCACCATAAGGCCCAAAACATTCTCCATGAATGCAAATGCGTGTTGTTTCAATATCCAAAACAAGCATGCATTGCAATCTCAGCATTAGCATTAAAGTCCTCTACGTTCAGTTTTCTTTTTTCTCAAATCAACAATGCCTTGGCCAGGCAGTTCTGTCTGCATATATGCATAGAGTACTACTCTGGCCAAAGACTCGCTAAAACCCAGTGGAATAAAGTCACAGAACAGCTCCTTAATCTCTGTGTGTTCCAGCCCAAACAAAACTGGAGAAACAGCCTAGTTAGAAGAGAGCAAGAGAGACAGAAAGAGGAATGTGACAGGCAATAAAGAAGAGAACTGAGAAAGTGTGCCTTTGGTGCGAATATTTAAGAAGATTTGCTCATTACAGAGAATGAAGGGTCTGTGTAGAGGGAGCCAGTTTCATAGTGACAAAAGACAGCATATCAGAAACAGAGAGAGAGTGTCTGGTTAGCTGAAGTCTCAGTCTCAGATGGCACAATGGACCACCCATAGTCTGTTCGCCAACTACCCGATGCATATTCCACATAAACTAAAAAAGACAATCTTAGTGTGCACTAATCTGATTAAATAATATACACCAAAATATGTGAAAGTAAAAATATGAATTCTCTACATATTTCCAGTATTTTACAGTGTTTTATATATTATTATTCACCATTAATTTGGTTTTTACATTATTCTATTAAATGCATGGCTGTATAATATATCTCTGATAACCACACCCCAAAACAAAATCTCTTATTGGCAACTTCACGTCAGTCATAATCAGGCCAGTTTAAAAAGCACCAGACTTCATTCCACAGTCAAAGGTCTGGCTAAATATGCTCACCATCCGAAAACAGCTTCGTACACTGGGCTCCACATTACTCCCTCCAAATGCTGCCACCTCCCCAAGCTGCCGAGGGATCTGAATGGCCTCGTGGAGTAGCAGACTGAGATGTCTCTGATCCGTCAGTCCGCCTGGACCGCACACCTGTCGAAAAAGATCTGCAAGAGGAACACAAAGGAACTGATTGAATAATGCATGAGGTGAAGACGCTAGACAAAGAGGAAGAGTTTTGTGTCGGCGTGTGGAGATCTGGAGGTGGGAGTGTGAGATTTAAATACAATCTTCAGGTCACAGAGGCATCATGGAGGTGTAAGGCATGATGGCTCACGTCTTAATGTGTAGTACAAAAACCCTTTTTCCTTATAAAATATATACCAGCATTGAAAAATAACTAATTTACTTTAGAAACAAAACTGTGTAAGGCATTATGTAGTAAAAATATAACTATCATAAAAATAAAGTAGACCAGGCCATAGCTTGCAATAGCTTTGTATAAGATGCAGACAGAAGTATTTGTGACATTTGCTATAATAATATCTGATTCGTGAACAAATGTTTTCTTTAAATTGTGTCTTTACAATGAATTGTTTGATTCAGCTCACAAAACCTGTGAGCTCTGAAAATAAATAGTAAATAACTCACTGACTCAATGATCCAGGAGTTAACAGCTCTCTGAACGTGAAGAACATCAATAAACAAGTACTGAAACTTCACTTCTCACATAAACCTCATTTCTTGGTCAAATATTTTTTAATTATTTTAATTATTTCTAATTCCAAAATTCTAATTAAGAACTAATTTTTTCTAATTTTTGCAAGTCTGTCATGATTTGTGTGTTTTTTTGATAAATGCACTGATGTAACTATGGAGGAAAGGTAAACATTAGCTGAGAGAACTGAAATAGTATCAGACAGTATTCGTGTCATGAAACTAGCCATCATCTGGACAGAATGATCCTGACAGGAGTGAGAATGTTCTCTGCAGTGGCAGTAAAAATAGCACTATATGTGGTGTGTGTGGCTGGCACACACACACTTCCCTACTGTGCATACACACACAAATTTACACCCACGTGTAAACCAGCCACATACACAGCCTAGTCAATAGACTCCCTGTCTGCAGTAACAGATGTGCTCATTACAATTGAAATTATAATGATCCTTGTAGCACAAAGAGCAAAGACTAATCAATCAAACAGTGCTCTCCCTCTCTCTTTACTAATGTCAAACACACACGTTTACTTGTAAGCAATATTTCGGCTTCATGATAGTTGACAGATGGTGTTGACAGTGTGTTGAAACCTGAGTCTTTTCCTCGGGTGCTTTCTGCAGTGCACCTCACCTGACTCTTGTTTACTGGGTCAGGCTCATGACCAACTTGTCAAAACGCCCCTTCAGATTAAATTTTTGGCCACAAATTTATGGCACAACAGAACATTGAGAGGAAAACCCCATGAGACTAAATACTATAGTTGTGACTTTACACTGTGACACAGCATTTTATTTTAGCTTTGTTGTTTGCAATAAAGATAAAAAGGTGGGTCAGGTTTTGCCTGATCAAATGATCGCGAGAGGATAGTACAATCTGAAATCAACTGCATTGTGGGGTTGGTGTGTTTTTGTGGCAGATTTTGCCTGCATTGTTAAGACCTAATATCTCCACAAGTATAGTAAATCCTGAAATCCGCTACATTGTGAAGACCAGCCAACGACCCCCAAGAAAGATCGTTGAAAGAAGAGTCAAAAATGATCTGTTTGTATAAAAACAACAGAAATCAAGTCTCCACCATGATAGAAAAACAAATGTGTGTATAAGTGTACAGGTTTGGCTATACTTGTAATTGTTTTTGTTTTTAAATATTTAAATTATCTTTTAGATTTTTAAATAAACACTATCATGAAACATGTTAACAAAATACTTTTAGTACGTTTAGATGCGTTAATTATTAAAAGCGTATTAGCTAAATGATTTTACAAAAAGGAATACATTACTAATCATGTTAGCATATTTGTGTGAGGGTTAGGAGTAGAACGTGTTATTAGCCTGGTATGAAAACTGTGAGATCTCACTAAAAGTGAAACACCTGTGTGTGTGTGGGAAGATTAAGAACAAGACATCAGGGTTATGCAGCACAGACCTTACTCACATTTATACTTTTCCTGGATGTCTGCGTTGCATAGAATCACCAGGCCTGTCTTGAAGGACATCACCCGCATCTTACCATTGCGCCCACTACATAGAATAACAAAGAAACACACTCCACGCAGTTGGAGACAATGTATACATTTACATGTATATACATATTGTATACACATAAACTTATGACACTAATACTGTTATCGCATTTAAATTTATGTTAACATAACCATTTAACTTACATCATTATAGTGCTGATAATGTAATTTTAGAAAAGGAAAAATGCAAAACAGACATTTTCAACTGCCACAGACCTTTGAACAATGCTCATTAGTGTTACATACTACATATGCACATTATACATCCTGAAACTGTGGCCTAAGAAAGTAGTTCAACATGCAATCTGTTTAGTTTGCTGGTGAGGTTCATATACAGTCTGCTGTAGTCTTAGTGTGATCTAACTGAAGCTCTTTCAATGGTACTGATATACTGTATTACCGTAGGAATGTCTTGCACATGTAACATTGCTTTAATATGTGTCTGTGTCTAAATATTTACATATATATGCCTCTTCCTTTGAAATGGTGTTTTTGTCTTTTTCACTGTCATGTTTACAGGAAAAAGATATGTCAAAAAACCCTTTATACTTGTCCTTAAAAGGTCAGAGAGCAGTGGAGCTCCACTGAGAGCGCACCAGCAAATCTAATCAAATTGCTTTTGTACACCTGTGCAGATCCAAAAATATTCTGAAACCTGATCTAACACTATCAAACCACACTTTGCTTAGCGTAACGAAAAAGTTCCTGTCAGTGTTACTACCAAAGGGAACATTTGCATAGCTTTCCTGTAGCTCAGTGGTTGGAGCATGGTGTTAACAACAGCAAGGTCATGGGTTCGATTCCAGGGCTTGCACCTACTCAGAAACAATGTATAGTATAATGCAATGCAAGCTGCTTTGGATAAAAGTGTGTGCCAAATGCATAAATGTTTGGCTTTCTTGTTTGACTGAGAGCATGTCATTATCATTCGCATGCATGCTGCTCATTCTTATTCACATCCAGCGCTTGTAGCAAAACAAAAAAGCAATTACTACCAATTATTCACAGGGTGAGAGCACTGATTTCCAGTCATTAGCATCAGGTAGCTAAGAGCCTGCTACACATTAAAGACAAAAACCTGATGAATAATAAAAAACAAATAAATAAATAAAATGTTTTTATAAATAAATTGTCATTAAAAAAACATTTGCTGGGAAATGTGTTTGACGTCCTCAATCAAAAGCCTGGCACAAAACTAGATCTTTGGATTGAAGCAATGGGGGCTTTTAACTCCTACTGTGGTCTGATTGGCTGCCTGCCGGTGTGACTTCTTATTGCTTTAGTCATCAAATTCATCTTACCATGGAACCCAGAAAATAAAAAACCTACAATGACAGCATGGGTGTGTTAGAACCCCTGACACGGGTGGGTGGGACGTAAGTCTGTCTGTATGATAAATGGCTCTTGTTGACAGATGTTGGGGTCACTGCTTACAGGGTGAAAAGGATTGTGTGTGACGCTGCGGTCAGGGTCGGTACCTGTCGTAAACGTTCAGCAGCCAGTTGAGACACATGTCGACGCAGAGGGGGATGTTGATCAGAACAGACCTTTCCTCCTCCAGTCTTTCGTAGAGTGAGGTAAGCGCATGGATGACCTCGACCACATCCATCACATGTTCCCCGTGCTGTAGATCCTGTTCTCGGAACACGTCCACCACGCTGCTCAGCTTCAGCAGGTCCACTAGAAACACACACATGCCAGATGCTTATTTGCCCATTTCCCTTGTTTCGGGCTCTCACAGGCATAGATTATGTGTGAGCAGCGTGAACTAATTGGATTTGACTGCTCTTTTTCTGGCCATCATTTTCTCTGGCCATCTCTAATGCAGAGATAGTGTAGTGTTAAAGCTGTATGCTGATGTCATCCTAATTTGATAATGACATAATGAGCTGAAATATAGAAGCGAGTGGCTTCTGTGTTTTTAGGGTTGGGTGGGCAGTCAGAAACACGAACAGACCTTTGTACATGTTCTTTTTATATACACGTTCTCAATCATCAGAGCCAGACACACAGAACAGCACGGTTTCTATAGCAGCCTGGATATTATTTTTGCTAATGAAATGGACGAGCAAACCAGGAGAGAGAAAACAGAGAGGATGGTGACTGAGGAAGAGTGAGAAAGAGGGAAAGAGTGAGCAACACGTTGTCCTGGGAGATGCTGAAAGGCATGTGCTATACTCAATAGTAAATTTGCCTACTTGCACACCCTTTCTATGCTGTTTTAGACATATTTATGGTGTATGTGCAGACTGAGGAGGGGTGGAAGGTAAAGGCAGGGGAAGGTAAAGGAGATTTACCAATTTTAAAATAAATAAATGGGAGAAATCTGTAGGACTAGAAGTTCATTCTATCAGTTTAAAACAGGCTAATCACTTTTTTGAAGAAGGCATTACCTGTTTTTAAACTTTAGAACAGGGGTGTCAAACTCAGTTCCTAGAGGGCCAGTGTCTTACAGAGTTTAGCTTCATCCCTAATTAAACACACCTGTCCAGCTAATCAAGGTGCTGGAGCTGGTTGGAGATATACTCTGCCGGACACGGGCAGTGCATTAGTGCATTGTATGTGCACTAATGCATGTATGTGCATTAGCTTGACAGGGCTTTAAAAAAGCACAAATTGTGATTCTGTTTTTATGTAGCATACTGAAAGTAGATAGGAGCTGTACATGTACTGTATGCCTATTACCTAGAAAACAGCTGCCCGGGGCATAGCCAAGATGGCTGCTTAGATGAATGACCTGCCTTAAAGGGACTTTGGTTGAAGAAAAGATGGGAAGTTCCAACAAGAAAAATATTCTGTCTGGACAGTGACAGATAAACCTTTCCCCTCAAAACGTATTACAGGGGGCACAGCAGTTAATTCCTCATCTGGACTTCTTAATTACCTCCACTGAAGAAGTACAATCCCACCAATTATTAGCCTTAATTAAGCTGCATGAAAATCACTGGGCTCTAATGATAAAGACAGATCAGAGGCGCACAGCAGGGCTGACAGCGTCCAAGAATAATCAATGATTTATGCACTCGGAGAGCAGGAAAGAAAAAGGGAAAAAGAGTGTGACTTTCAGCGAGATGTACGTACGTACATCTCAAAGCCTTCTGCACATGCCGCAGCTTCATGGCCGTTCGGTATGCAGAGAACTTGATGTTGTTCAGATCCGCTGTGAGAGAAGGACAGGAGACAAGGAAAGACAGAACAAAGGAAGGAAGAATGGTAGAGGAGAAAGTGAGAAAAGGTTCTCTGAGAAGACAAAAAGGAACAGCTGAGCCATGACACAAGCAAACAAAGACACATAAGGCAACGTGTCTATTTGATGGGGCTCAGCAGTTTATGGTCATGATGTGCCAAGTCTGTGTTTGGACAAACTGCGTCATATCAGATTAATACACACAGAAAAATGGCTTTTAATCATTTTTAATTATAAGATGGCAAAGCAATCATATGGTTGGCCTATCTGCCCTTAGGTTAATGACAGAGCTGTAATTAGAGGTCTAAGTAAAGTAATAGAGCTCAGCATGAGTTCATCTTCTAGTTGGTATATGCGTTCTTGTGTGAGTCCACACCAAGGTCCCCCAGTGGGAAGAAGGCACAATCATACGCCTAGGGTTTAATTGTGTTTAATTGCCTTACCCAAAGCTTGGTATAATTCAGTCATCTTTGGATGGTCCCAGCAGGTTGTCTGGGCCTGATGGCTGTAAAGAGAAAAACAGTAAAATAAGCACCTATTAGGGAAGCCCTAAATAGAAACAGAACGAGATACAAGAGAACAGAAGGAAGTGAGAAACATGGGAGTATTTTAGACCATGCACAGACTGCAGCTAAATGCAGTTGTCACTCCCGCTTAATCCAGTTCTGTGCACATTTAGATTATTTAAGGGAGTGACATCTGCATTCTACAACTGAATTCACTCTGGTACTGACAACCATATTTACACCAAAATAAATCCCTCTTGTCTGTAATATTTATTTCATTATAAGTAGCAAACTGTTGTTATCTAAGTTCTCTGTTTGCATCCCTGAGGTGTCACTGTCAACCATTCAGATTGACTCTTGCATTCCAAACACACAGAAAAATTATTTTGCTAAACCCACCTGTCCTCATGTCTATCTGCCCTATGCAGCTTTCCCAGCACCAGCAGTGGAGAAGAAGAGCCATGAAATAAAGATATCAGATGAATAAATGATAGGAACAAATAAATAAGTGAGGGGGCCTGAAGCAGGAGGTTTGCTAGCTGTTCCCTCACACCTGTGCTGCATGTACATTGATTGGCTAGTGACTTAAAATTAAACCCACAAACATTTGCACTTGTAACACAGCGGCTAGCTCTACCAACTGAGCTACAGGAATATAAGATTAAATATATCAGGAAATATAGTACGAGATATCAACAAGATTCCAGAAGTTGCCAAATATTTAACTAAGTACTTCAATGCTTAAGTACTATTTTGAGGAGTTTGTATTTTATTCTAGTGTGAATGAAACAGAAACTTAAACTCCTACTCAATTCTCTTACAGAGGCAAAAACAACACTTTATAGTTTAAACATCTAAAAGAAACTGTAAGAAGAAGTGCATATTTTGAAGGTCAAAACAGATAGCAATATGCTTGAAAATAGGGATTACATTTGGTTGCTTTAAAAGTTAATTCACAAGAGACAGAAAAATAAATCAGGAAAAATAAAGGTTTACTTTTTTAGTATTTGAAACACTTGCAAGTACTTAAACGTGGAAAAATATTTACTTTTACTCAAGTTTGTTTTTAGATAGATACTTGTAATATTCTTTTTAAGTACTGTATATTTTTTACACCACTGCAAATTTCAATATTCTCCACTGAGGATCCCGACCTTCTACGTCCTGCTCTGACCCTGTTGTGATATCTACAAAATGCAGATCTATAAAACCGCAGCAGGCTGTGCAACGAAAGAAATGTCTTCAATGAAAATGTTGTGGTCTTTTGTAATCACAGCAATAATCTTCTGCACCAGAGAGCAGTAATTGAGTTTGCTCTCTGTACCTGTTAATATGACATGCCCATCCCACAGTTTCACAATGTCTGTCTCACTGCTGACGCTCATAGACTGTTGATGTTTTACGGCTGGACTTACTTGATGTAGTATGGCACTTTGTTAGGAGATATGGCACGTTCCCAAGGAATCTGGACAGAGCCTGGAGTGACAAAGGAAGAGGGCAATATCAATCAGACAACCATGTCGAGCATAAAAAGCTATTTTCAAAATTTCAAATGGCACAGCTCAATGTCCTTCAAGCGTACTGCGATTAAACAACAGCACCTCAGAAGTGTTTAGAATATTAGAAATCTTTTCTTTGAGTGGAGCTTTTGAAAACCTCTTTATGTGCAACCCTGAGGTCGAACGCTGCAGTGTTCTGATATACAAATCATAAAAACTGAGAATGCTATAATCATTGAGGCATACAGTAAGTGATTCCAGCCCATATTTAGGGTCTCTCTGTATTTCTTCATTTCAGCCTGCCTAAAATATCTAATTAACTGTATTAACCGTGCTGTAGCATCCCATTTACGGCAGCAAGCGAATCTATTCCACTCTAAAAAATGTCACAGTTTGTTGCATTTAGTATTAACATTCCCTATCATCAGTGGCAGACTGAAGCAGCTCCTATTCTGTATTTTTCATCTGCGACTCGCTCTCCATTCCGGTGAAATCACAAAATGAAGTGCAACCAAACATGCCACCATTACTAAAATAAAATGGGGTCCCAAATGTCTGAGACCATATTGAAAATCCAGATTTCAAAATCTAATTTAAACCTGAGAAATAAACATAAAGTTAAAGGATTTAAAATGTTGCACTATTTCTAGGTCATTGATTGAAAAAACACATTCTAGACAGTAAGCCTGTTAGCCTGTTATTTTCTATCTTTTTTTATTGACGCACAAACAGCAAGATGCTTTTGTAACCTTCTCAAATTATGCTAGGATAACATCAGCTTTTGCTCAAACTTGTGGTGTCAATGCCAGTTCAAATACATGCCGTCATCACACAGAACATTTTAATTTAATTCTATTAATTTTTTAAATTATGATTCCACTCAAATTGTTATGTTGACAATGTAATTTATAAAAGCTGTATTCAATTAAAAAAAGGTTATTTTCCCTAATGGTCTCAGACTTTTGGACCCCACAGCATTCAGACCAATTACATTTTAAATAGATTAAAACATTTGACAAGCAAGACGTAACCTCGCAATCCTTTGCATAAAATAATCATCTGAGCCACAGCATTTCCTATTCAGATATGGGGCTGGGCCCTTAAAGCTGAAATCCTAGACTAAAATGTATACAAACATCACCAGCCTGCTATAGCCCAAAATGCTTTAAACAGGCATTTCTTGTGTCTTCATACAGCATGGCTTTGCAATGTAGCTCTAATATAAAGTGATATTGATAGCTCAGACAACAAGGGGAATCTACACATCATACCGAAACACTTGCAATATTACACAGGACAGACCAGGTTTCAGAAAGACAGCAGGAGTGAATTAAGGCACGGCCCACTCTGCCCACTCATAGACTACTGCTGTTGGGCAGCCAAGCCCACACAGCAGCTGTCAGTCCCTCTCTGGTGTGTTGCATGCTCCCAGCCCAGCCCTTATTCCATGCCCAGCATCACAGTCCAGTGGGAGACTGTACAGCTTCAAATGAGTTACTGGGCTTACTGGAAAGAAAATGCTGTGATCCGGGGCCAAAATCTCTGTGGGCATCTTGCAATTGCTTCAAACGTTCTTCAATGGATCCCTATGTGTAAACAGGAAGAGAGAAAGAGACTTATGACTTAAGCAGAACTACTTACCACAGCATCTTCTTTAATGCTGTAATGATAATTAAATTGCTACAGATGGAGTGTGTACAAGTCAGCTGCCCTCAGTCAGAACACAAGAAGAAGAACACAAGCAGCAATACATTCTGGTGCATTTAAATAACCAGAAGAGCACAAACTGATAGATTTTCAGAAAAGATCATGTGGCGATGATTAAAAGCACAAAAAAAAATTAAGTTTGTGAAGATCCATCTGCTGCAATGAGATGGAGATGCTTTACTAGATTTATTACCTAAATCTGGTTTATTTGGTATATGTAAATCATTCAGAAGATGTCAAACCACAGAAATAAAGGCTAGCAAGCTTATTTAAGCATGAAGCGTACTCTTCTCCTCTCCCTTTCTCTCTGTATCTACTTATGTACTGCTGTGTCATAATAGAAACATAATACTTTTCTGTGTAGACATCTCTGTTAATCAATGTAACCATGTAAATCACAAATTAAATGATATTAGTTAAACATTAGGGCTGATTTAGAATTTAAAACTGATTTAGTAAGCAAAAGTAATTGAGTAAATAAGCATAATTAATTTGCAGATTAAAAAGAGAAGTTGACAAAATTAAAGTATTTAATCATGCCCCCTGCCCCTTACATGTGTTACATTGTATTAATATTAATGTACCCTTTATAATATCGTACAATTTATAATAACTATACTTTGTGTGGGTTATGTGTGTAGTTCCAGAAAGAGGGGTAAGTCATTGTAAAGTGATTGATTAACATTGGTGTAGACTATAGTATAGTGATAGGAACAATTATATGAAAATAAAACAGACAATATACAGCACTGGCTTCCTTTGTCATGTCAACTGAATGTGCACAAATGTTGTAATAAATTATCTTTACTTTGGGTCTTTGGTAAACAAACACTGCACATGATGAGAGGAAGACGTGCAATCCTTTGTAAATTATGTGATTATTATCAGCATGTAATTAATGAGATATTCATATCATTCATATTCATATATTCAGTTCATATTTCATAATTCATTTGACAGCCTTAATAAACAAGTAGTTTATTGCATTGATCACACATGCTCACTCACATCTGTCTTGTGTGCCTTCCATCTCATTAATAACACACATGCTGCTGCACACATGTATTTCATAGCGATTTATCGATTACTGGATTCGTACATTCCCAAACATCCAATTTGCTTCTCATTTCATTTGCACCTCTTTGTCTCTCTTAAGCTCGTATCACACATAAAATAAACAGACACAATCAAAACACCCAATTTCATTTTACATCTCTCTTTTCCTTGCTGGAAAGTCCTTTGTTTTCCCATGAGCGTGTAGACAAAAGGCACTACGCGTGACCAATGATAATAGAGCCATCACTGCTTGCAGTCAGGCACAACCGAACCATTATATTCCATCTCCTAAGCTTCATTTTTCATAGTGCATATGCACAGGCTTAGCTGGCTGGAGCTAGCACTGGTGCTGGTGACCAGTGGACTGTATGGTCTCCATAGGGGTCTATTAGTAATGCTGTGCAGGTAAGGATGAGGAAAGGTTACTGGTGTGTATTCTCTACCTGCAGAAGTTTCCATCTGTTGTTGAGGTGCTCCAGGGCTCTGGCATTCTCCATGGACAAATGCACATCAGATATAGCTAGCTGGTGGGCTAGGTCATTCACATGTTTCATTCCTTCCTTCACCTGGGTTAGCTCTTCTTTAAACAGCTATGAGAAACAGAGAAAATGAGAGACGGTAAATCCTGGTGCATTGTGGGATAGCAAAAGTCCTGATCTTTTGAACTGGTCTGGTCTGAACTGGTCTGGCACTCTTGACATGCAGCCACGAAAAGAAGTGAAAAGCTGAAATGCTGCATGACATGCATCTGGTTCTGACAGTGACAGAAGTGTTCATAAATGTTCCACCTCCTGTCAGCGGGGAGCATGAACATGTCAGTCTCTTGCTTCAACTGGAGTTCGAGCTCAGCCCATTGCATCAGCATAGAGCTCCAGGTAAAAAAATCTGGTGGCACTTTCCATGAATAGGGCAAAAAAGTAGGGCCTGAAACAAATCATTTTTTGAACAAACAGGTAAAAAAGACTGGATAACAAGGATTCAAGTAACAGGGTTGCAAATTTAACCTAAATTAAATTGTTGTATAGATGGCATGCTGTTGAAATCAATAAATTATGTAAAAATTATGACCCTGTTGTATGATTTCATTTTTTGCAAACATTCATGAAGGTCCATTTTAAGGAGGGCATGTCTGGAAACTAGCTACTTTTCACACATTATTTGATGTTATATAATAGTTTTTAAACATATTTAGGAGTTTTCGGACCTAAAAAACATAGGCTCTAGTGTTTAAAAGAAGACCAAAACAAATATTTGGCACAATTCCAAATTACATATCTACAATAATACTTTGAAAATTGACAAATACCATGACTAGGTAAAACTCAGAATCAGTTTCTTTTACAAAATGACACCATCATACTCCACAATCATCCTATTTTCAACAAAGACATGCTTACACAAATATAAAAACAAAAAATACCATTTCCAGAGCTACGGAAATGTGCTTGTTTGTGTGGACCTGAATGCCAGAACAGAATATCTGCCTGACTCACTGATGCACAAGTAAATGGATACCTTGCAAACTGTTCCATATCTATAATAACATTACTTATCTCCACAGAAACAACAATGATCATATTGTCAATAAAAAGACCTGCAGCTGTGCGAGTCTGGCTCTGTACATCATCAATAGGAGATTACAAGGGGACATAAGCGAGACACGTTTCTTCTGAACTCCTGAGAATAGAAAATTAGGTTACGTGATAAAATATTCAGATGCCTCATCTGTCATAGCATTCACTATTACATCAATAACCTCTCTATCTTTT
>JAZGTI010006345.1:0-23605 GCA_036877585.1 Botia kubotai | reverse complement strand
TGCATTAATTAGGTAAACCGGAACCGGGAACACTTCCCACAAGAACAGATGTACTGGCTCCACACTAAATCTGTCTGTCTTTCATTCCCCAAGGTTTCCTGTAGCTCAGTTGTTAGAGCGTGGCGTTAACAACGCCAAGGTCATGGGTTCGATCCCAGGGATTGCACATACTCAGAAACAATGTATAGTGTAATGTAATGTACGTCGCTTTGGATAAAAGCGTGTGCCAAAATGCCTAAATGTAAGGTCGTGTAGTCAGCAGGATCCAAACTCTGAGACCAGATGATCGGGGACTGATGAAATGACCCCTGAGACAGATCATCAGGATTTGATAGACTTCATTAGTAAACCTACCGTTATATACATGCCTACTTTTAGCTTAGTTCGTTTCTATTTCTTGTTCCCTGCTTAGTCACAGCAGTGTGATGTTATGGCTGAAATTAGTAACATTATGCCTCACTGTTTTTTGTTGGCACGATTTCTCAGTACCCAACATATTATCAAATATAATTGGAACCATCAGTTTAATTGAAACCATCAGTTTTTCACCAATAAATAACTATAAATCATTATCAACTCTGTTCGTATCCAAGACAGTTACAAATTGCAGCTTTAAACGTGCCAGAGGAGAACTGGCCTTCCTGGTCGAGCCTGGCTTTTCCCAAGGGTTTATTTCTGCATCTATACATTATTGGAGTTTTGGTTCCTTGCCACTGTCGGCTTGCTTGGTTCCTTGCCACTGTTGGCTTGCTTGCTGGGAGACTGCTGACGTCTAACTTAGCCTAGGGTTTTGAAATTGTAAACGTCTAATATTTTATTGTATATATTTTATGTTTGTATGTATGTATGTATTCTACACTAATTTGTTCTGTGTTTTATTATTATTCTTTGTTTCTTTATGTAAAACTGCTTTGAAGCAATGTAACATTGTAAAAAGCGCTGTAAAACTAGAAACCATTGTTTTACTAGATCTGCCACAAGGTCTCCCCTATCTCAATGACATGATGTTTGTCTTCTCATCTGAATTACGCATTCAAATGATGAGAAGCCTGTAAATGACTGTTTAACTTCTCACTATGCAAACATTAAGGCAACCAAAAGTCCTAGTATGCACCTGTTTCAGACACAAACTTGTGCAACATTGTTTGCACAATGTCTGATTAAATCTTTCAACAATAATGTCAGTCAAAGGACGATAAGGTGTGGTCTGGATAGGATGTATACACAACACAGAATAAACTTTCTTTGTTTAGATGTAAAGTTGGTTTCCTGGTTTATAATTTATTCTTTGGGTATGCCTACCTGTCTAAAGAGCTAAACAAGGGTATTAACAATTTGTCTCAATTTCATGTTTTTGAGGGGAAATGCTCCTGGGTATCTAGTGGCATAGTATGCAACCAGCGGAACATTTTTTTTCTGTTTCTGTGCCCTCAATTTTTTTCTAAGGCCTGTCGTAAAAACATCATGATGTTAATATGATTTTACATAATGCTAACATGTTTTAGCTTGACTTAGCACGATGCTAGCTTGACTTAACATGATGCTAGCATGATGTTAACATGTTTTAGTATGACATTAACATGACGCTAGAAAGATTTAACATAATGCTAATATGTTTTAGCATGATTTAGGATGACGCTAACATGATTTAACATGTTGAATGAATATTCATGATTTTATTCAGTTGCTAGGATGATCTAAAGGGTTGCTAGGGTGTGGCTAGGAAGTTGCCAGAACAATGCCTAAAAACCACTGACAGTCTAAAAAAAATAAGCCCACTCACATCTCTGTAATGTTCTAATACAGAGATATGGCTTATTCATTACATGGTTGCTAGGGTACCATATATGTTTGCTGGGTGTAGCTAATATTCCAGTTCCAATAAATGGCTAAATTACGTTGGTTGCTAGGGTTCTCTAAAAGATTGTTAGGACATGGATGGACAGTTTTCATGGTCATCATTAATGACTGCTTGCCAGTCTGAGTCAAAAATGCCACCCACTCGTCTTTACAATGTTCTGATGTCTCTCACCTTTTTCAATAGAAGTCAACAGGGTGGTTGCTAGGGTACTGTAACTGGTTGCTAGGGCTTTGCTATGAAGTTGAACCATTTGTTTTCACCATTTGGTACTACTAGTCGAGTGATATGAGCTCACCCCCAAGTCTCTATGACATTCTGCAAATGCACTTTGCATTATGCAAAACTGGGACATTACAAAGATTTTGCTCAAAGATTTTAATGGAAGTCAATTGGGTGGTTACTATGGTACTCTAACTGGTCCATAAGCTAAAAATTACCGCACCCCCCCTCCCCCTCCTCATTCTATGGACTAGGTAGGTGTAGGCTGGAACAAGTTACATAAAGTTTTGTCCAGAAAAAGATGCATGCAAGACAGTAACAGTAATGCACCACTAAGAATGCAGGTGAGTAATAACAAAACCCAGCCTGAAAAGTGTATAATGGCTTAAAATACTTGAGGTCTGACATTCTCTAACACGATGGTAACAAGTTTAACGTCTTAGTACGTTGATAATCCTGAAGTCTACGCGCAAAAACAATGCGGTATTGATGTGCGCGAGCGCAGTAAGCCATGGTAGGAGGATGGGTTTGATGAAATGGCAGGACACCGGCACTGAATGTACGCTTCGATTAGTTTATTGCAGGTCATAAAACTAAATGTGAAGGCTAATTATCTGAATACGTGCATCTAAAACATCTTAAATTAGAATAACTTAATCTACCTTGGCGGTTTGTTAACACACATAATTACTTTATGCCTTGACCACTAAAGAACGGTTTTTTAGCCACATCGGTTTGCTTGTATTATTATAAATTATTACATAACAGCATTATATCCAACTTCACGACTACTAGCAACAGTCCTGCACACAAACCCACAACTGATCGTCCCTAGACAATCAGCATAAATTTCAAATTTTGCAAAGCACTCTCCTGCGAAAATAGCAAGGACATAAACTGCCTTAACTAGAATGACACAAGCACATACTGCGTCAGAGTAAAACCAACGTGCGATGGAAAGCCGATGATGTAATGAGCTTTACCCCAACATGGTGCCTTCGTTTTCATGTAGTTATTGCACACGTATGCACTGTGCACGCCGTTATGATCAACAGCTTGCGCCTTTCTAGCATCATGTAATACAGAATAAAAGACAAACTCTCATATTCTATCCATGTGTATGGGGTGCGATAACATGGGTTTGACGTGATGAACTCACCTTGCTTCTCTGGTTAGTCGTTCGCACAGATGATTAACTGTAATCTCCTACTGTTTGCGTACACTCACGAGACACAGCACCGCGCGTCAGTATCAGCGACGACAAACACCGCTTCCGTATGTTAAGTGGAAATACTGTCCAAGTCAAAGCAAAAGTCATTCACATAATAAAAGCATGACAATGGCACAGTGTTTCATTTGTACTGAAAGCTGTAGTCGCTTAAAAAAGTGGAACAAGTCCATGAAACATTTCTGGAAAGTATCATTGTCTGCATGCATACACTTTCCATATTTTGATTTCTATATAATTACACATTCTGTATGTTATGTGTAGCATTACAAATCATGTAGGGATTTAACGTAAATGAACGTAAATTAGCTTATTTCAGCAGCACCTAGTGTATAACATGAATGTGCTTTGTTGTCATTAGAAATTGATCTGGAGTAAATATAAATTATCTAACTTATAAGTCTAAAGACATTGTCAGTGAATCTTGGTCCCATAAAGTAATTTCTGTGAATTAAAACACTGATGGCAGTGTTTTTCATTTGGTTACTGTCTAGTTTACCTTTTAAAAAAATAAAAAATAAAAAAACTACAGCCTTCATCTGGAAGTTGAAATGATTATTTAAAAAAATTCTGTTTGCCTCCATTTCATGAAAAATGGCTGAAACTTAGCATGTTAGGTCAGAATGTTATGTTTTCCACATTTTAGTCATAGTGGGCCACACCTCTGTGCTAAATGAATTAACCCATTAATATTATTTTGATAACTCTGGGGATGATGCATGCCAAGTTTCATGTGAATTGTATAAACAGGCTGAGATAAGTCAAATAGTAATTTCTTCAAAAAAGGAGAACTGTGGGAAAACTTTATAGCTGACAAATATTGTAGGAGTTTGAAAAAGTAAAATTCAATATGGTAGACAAGGAGTATGGTAGAATCTTGCAAATTTGGTATATATTTGGTATATGTAAACATACACAAACAAATCTAATGATGTAAGTTAATGACTTAATATGTTGATTTTTTAAGTTACAAGCATTTTCATAAATTTCATTATTCTCTTTACCACCAGGGGGTGCTAGCTAAAAACTTTACAGGTCCTCTCAGAACATGGCCTCGAAGAACCAAGTTTTGTAACGGTACGTTCATGCATTGGTATAATACAGCATTTACATTAACGTTTATTCATTTAGCAGGCGCTTTTATCCAATGGCCAACCAAGAAATATTGAAATATAATTTGACTTTGCATGCCCCAAGGTATCAAATGAGATGAGATGACTGTCATGATTTTAGGACAAAGCATTCAAAAGGTATAAGCAAAAATAGCTATCTCGGCACCAGTAGGTTGCACTGTGCCAAAACTGTGGTCATGCCTATGCTGACAGGAACAAAGTTTCATGTCAATACACCAATTCTTTACGAAGATACAGGGTTAAGTATATTTTTGCATGCTCCATACCAAATGGAGCATGCAAAGTTGATGCTACATACCAAATTTCATGCAAATCACACAAATGCCCCAAGGAGTTTGAAAAACTAGGTTTCTCGAAAAATTTAAAATGGCGGAAAAATGTTTATGATGGAAAATGTGTTTATGAATTGTCATGAGCCAAGCTTTCAGGGAAAGAATTTTGTGTCTAGGACATACAAATCAAAAGTTATGAACATAAATGTGAGTGAAACTTTGAACTGTTATTTCAGTGTGATCTGAGAATGTTCCAGAGAACAAGGAAAAAGACAGCTAGGCACTGAGGTAGCGACTCCAAATTTTCTATGGTAACATTTTAAACTGTGCTCTAACTCAGCATGAGCCAAAGAATCTAAAGAAAGAAGCTGCATAAAAATGTTATTGCAATCACATACTATAAGTATTTACATAATCGTTATTATACATTTTGACCACTAGCTTTGCAGGTCACCTCTGAATATGATCATAAGCTGTAAGTTTCATAACGATACGGAATTGCATTTGTTAAATACTGCATTTTACAACAAAATGAAAATGGGTGATGCCCAAAATTGCCAACCATGGAACATCAGATATTGTTTGACAATATTTGTTTGGCATACCTTAATCAAAAGTGACAGTCTTATAATTATAGACCAAAGTATTCAAGAAGTAGAAGAAGAAAACCAACAATTACAATAGGGGTATACTTGACAGTCAACAGCCTGGATTAAAAAAATCCTGCCTTCCTGTCTGTGGTTGAAAATTTTTGGCAGGCAAGAGCCATTTCCATGTCATCTGTCCTAATTCTTTTTGACCTCTCTGCACATTTGACACAGTGAACCAACAGATCCTGTTCTCATTCCTCTCCAACCTGAGCATTACTGGACATGTACAACTAGTTCAGCTCATATCTCACAGACAAATCCTTCAAGGCATCATGGAGGGGAGAGGAGTCAATGTCACATCAGCTGACCACTGGGATTCCACACAGATCAGTTCTTGCTCTTCTTCTTTTCTCAATATATACAACTTATCTGTGCAGTCATTAAAGCATAAGGCTTCTCATACCATAGCTAT
Organism: Botia kubotai; assembly: GCA_036877585.1. Classification (NCBI taxonomy): domain Eukaryota; kingdom Metazoa; phylum Chordata; class Actinopteri; order Cypriniformes; family Botiidae; genus Botia; species Botia kubotai. The sequence goes on along the minus strand of JAZGTI010006345.1, from coordinate 17,830 downwards.
GCAGATGACACACAGATGACACACAGAGTTTTACTCATTATTCAAGCAGAATGACCCCACCATCTGATTGGATCTCTGCTTGCCTATTAGGCATCTCAGCCTGGATGAAGGAATGGCATCTTCAGCTCAGTCTCATCTGAATTCTCAGTTTTAACCAAAATGAAGACAAAAGAAAAAAACAAACTTCTCTGGACATGCGTGTTGCTCTGTTGTCCTGCGAACCGGCTTGGGACCAGATTATGCAGAATAAGCAGTCCCACCCTTCCCAGCACACACACGCTTATACATGTGTATTCGATTGTTGTATGTAAATTTGTAAAATGTGGTTACACACACACGCACACACACACACACACACATATATATATATATATATATATATATATATACAGTATATTATTTGACTCAGTCAGCTTTAATGAGTCTAAAGAACCTGCTCTCAAAATTATAGACCAAAGTAATCAAGTTATAAGCAAAATAGCCATTTTTTATATCTCTGGACCAGCGGGTGGCGCTGTGACAAAACTGTGCCTGTGATGACATCCTCATATGCAATTTTACATGCTTGCCATAAAATTCATAGATGCAGTATATGAAAACGGTATGGGTTATTGATACAAATTCCATAAATGTTTCTCTTCAAATAGAATTGTATTTATTTCAAGTTTTAAAAATTTATTCTTAAAAATGAAATTCAATGCATTTGTACATTGATGGCTTCCAAGGACTAAATTCTATCATGTGAAACTTTACTGGACTAAATACTGAACTTCAACCTTCATTTGAGATTATGTGGTTGAAATAAAAATGGCTTTTATCACCTCTTTCATTAAATATATATTTATACGTGGAATGTTAGCTCAGAATGTCTAGACTTCCATATAAAAAGCAGTTAAATCCAATTACAGCAAGACATGTTTTAAATAGTACAATGCATTAAGAATAGTCTAACTCTTAAGTGCAGATACGAAAAAGCAAGTTGGCTCAGGTTGGCTTGTTTCCCCATATTAAAGGTATTGGGGAAATGAAATTCCATTTACACAAAATACAGGAATATTAATCACAATACAGACAATATCGGGGTTCAATCACTTCAGAACCCTTCAATGCATAATAATATGATTTAAAGAGATATGTATTGTTTAGCAAGCCTGTCAGCACCTAAAACAGAGATGAAAATAACAACATTTACAACATTCTGGTAATTTACAATAGAAATACAGCCTTTTAACTTTTATTACTGTTGTAGTGCCATCTATTACCTACACAAATCTACATATCTACACAATCTACACAAATTTTTGCATGCTTCTTTAGAAACAGAAGATGCATAAGATTATTATTACTTAGTTTTGTGGTCTTCTGATTTTTCATTTAGGAAATATGAAGCTATTAATACACTTTGTCACGCCTATTTTCTAAATGACCCTGTTATAGCATTCCAAATTTAAGTTAAACTTTTTTTATAATTATTGACCTACAGAGTCCATAGAATTGTACAGCTATGGTTTAATTGATGTTAAGTGGAAAAACCTAGGACTAACCAACTACTAAACTTGTAGTTGTGTTTTTTTTTTTTTTTACATTATAGAGCCACCATGATTTTACGTGACCACAGATAAGAGTCCTATGTATGTGTACCAAGTTGTGACCATATGACCATATCTCGTTCCATTCCAGAGTTTGACATTATTTCTTTGATGATTATTGACATTCAGACTTCAGAGAATCATTCTGCACTCGTTTTTCAAAGTCAAATTGACAGAAAAAAAGAGGTTTTGTGTTTTGACTGTGAATGTTATTGGCGCAGTTGAGCATAATGCTGTTTTTTTCTGTTTGAATGTTTAATATACTATATTTTTTGTTGGTTAAGACTTTCTTTTTAGACATTCTTTTTTTGGTTCTTTGCGTCTGGTTTAGGGTCCAGAGCTAAAGCCTGCCCCTTTCCACTCTGCTAAACTTTAAGAGGAAAAGCTAAATTGCAGTTTAATATGTAAAATCAGCTATACATAATTTAATTCATAGATTTATGATTTTCGTCAGAAGTCTAAACAGTGTGGCAGTATAGACAGTCAGAAGAGCTGACCAGCACTTCATAGCAACACTGGGTTAACCAACTCATACAGAACTGAAAACCAGTGGCATATTTGGTCACACTAGTTGGCACAGAAATTTAATTATTCACCACTTCACCAATAGATGTTATTTCCTTACACGTTACACAACATATTGTCTTAATCAGCTAGGCACTGAAAATTTGTGCATAGCTTCCATCTACATAAAAGTAAAGGAAATATTTTCCCTAAATATTTTAAAACTGAGAAAAAAGAAGAAAAAAATAAACTGATGAGTCATGAAAAATAGTTTATTGTTCTATGGTTTACATTTAATAAAATAAATACTCTAAAACAACAACAAAAATTAAACAAAAGAGAAAAAATGCAACAAAATATATAAGTGAAAATATATACAAGATGATGAATCTCGGTCATATCTTTACAGATGTCATAGGATACTGTTTGGAATGTTTAAAAACAATGACAAATCTTTTCTGTTCTCATGACTGTCCTTAGACTGCTGTCCGAATGATAAAATACCCAATTAAAAATCAATGTCATTATATAATGCATATTCTGAAATAATTTATCACTGAAGAAAATTGGCAACGCATTATGCACATATTTTACAAAACTAACCAAATGGGCTACAACTTCAGTAGCATCAGTATACCTGATGAAGATTTCCATTTGAGAAGCTTGACACTTTAAGCTTCCCCCAAACACTACTCTAGGCCTCATATAAAGGTTTATACATTAATAAATGGTTGAAACAGGAGAAAACCTGTCATTTCTTTCATGAACAGGATACCTTTGATCTGAACACTGTCTCTTTGTTAAAGACTGAATAAATATTGAATTTGCATGTTTATTCCAGGGAGTCAGAAAAGTTCTGTCCCAAAGACCTGGACCACCACGTATAACAAGCATGATCAATGGTGTCCCACTTACTAGAATTGACTAGAATATCCAAAATTTATCATATGCATCATACAAAAACCCAACCAAACCACACACTTAGTGCCACACTAAGACAGGCAATTTTGAATACAAATTTGACAGTTATGTCACTTAAAGACAAGAAAGTTCCAGTTACTCTATATGTATATATTTAAGCATTGCAACAATAAACTTGAAGGTGGTGAATAAAAAGAAATAACAATGCACTCATGGTAATTTACTTATGTATTTACATGTATGTAGGGGTATTCAATTTGTTGAAAACTCTATTTTAAGTTTGTGTGTTCATTATTATTTTTCAGCGATATGTTTGGGACTTTTTATATAGTGCAATATTGAAAACAAATGGTGAGTATTAATATAGCACAAAATATACACAAAATATACACAATCTTCCAACAGGCATACATTTCATGTTGGCATGCTGAATTTCTCTAGTTATGGTTCAAAGGCTTTGGATGATAAGTTACTTTTCATATTGCAATTATTAAAAAAACATGGTGTGTCCCACAAATCTCAGCAAAAGCAAAACACCACTATTGCTTTGAAATTCTGAAGTAACAGGGCTTCATCCATCGGGAAATCATCCATCAATACAATTTCTATTCAAAACCAATAGAAAAATATTCTCCAATAAGAAATCCCAACTGGCAGTTGGACTTTCCATACCACAATACACAGATTGACATAAAACTAAAAAAGATGTTTTTTGAAGTACAAGAAAAAATATTTTTGGTCCTCATTTACCGGTTGAACTACTCTTGACCATCCTCAAAGGGTACTTTTCATAAACACCGGTGCATCTTTGACACCAGTTCATATCAATGGATAATCTTATTTCTTATCAATTGGGTTAGTTAACTATACATACACACAGTGAGCCAAAAAAGCATTAAAGGTACACTTAATAATGTACAGCACGGTTTTCAAATAAAAAATATTTCAGTTGGAAATGTAAAGTCAGGGCCATAGGAACCATCTGAAAATTAGGCAAAAACATTATGAACCCTATGAGCTTATGAATATTATTTGGGTGACGTAACAGTAGCCCAGAAATCCTTGATAAAAGGCAGGTAAATGAGTGTTAGGTATAGTAAATTGTAATTTACAGCTTGCACATTTGATCATTTAACTGTATTAGCAAACAGTTGTTCTATCATTTATTTGTTCACACAGCAGTCTAAACTCTTAAACTGTTTTTTTTTTAAGTGTGTATTCGTGGCCATTTTCTAAACTTTCTAAATGTGATCTTTACTCTTGGATACTCTGCTGGGACACCTGTGAAAACCTGAGAGAAATTGATTTCATACCTTCACTAAAAATCGCCTTGACAACAGTTGCATTGAAGTCATTCCAAAAATGGCTCCGAAAATGTAAATGGCTCTCTGTAAAATCTCTGGCTTTATTTGTTGGCATATGCATATTATGGTTTAGGACAGTGAGAACAAGGAACAGTGAGATGTTTAGCCGAAACCGTTATGTCTGGTGATTTATAAAATGTGAAATGATAGCTCTGTGCAAGAAACATCACAGTAGTTCTGTTAGTTACGCATGATTTGAATAAACTTAAAGGATAAGTCCACCCAAAGAAATTTTCACCCTCAAGGCATCCTAGGAGGATATGACTGTCTTCTGCTGAATACAGAATTATATTAAATTACATCCTGGCTCTTCACAGCTTTAAAATGGCAGTGAATTGTTCTAATTTTGAAATGGCATGCCTGAATGTAAATATATTTGTATGAAAGACTACAACATGGCAGCACACTGGCTTCATGCAATAAATCTGAATCTCATTGGTTCTTGTGTGTCATGTGATTAGCATCATGACGAAACATATAGTCACAAAACAATGATATTTGGCGTTATTGACATGGAGCCAGCGAGCCGCCATGTTTGGTGTAGTTTTTTAATCTTGCTATTATCTATTTACCTATCTCTAGTTCAGTTAGCTGTTATAGCTGCAATTAGTAACATGCTTCTTTCACCATCAGTGTTTGTAACATTCCTCATTGCCTGACATTTTTCACAAAATCAGACTTGACAGTTTTTAAATCAATCTAAAATTATAAATCAGTATTATTAGCTCTCTGTTTTTAACCAAAAATCTTTTTTTGGTTTTTTAGGGAGCCAGAGGAGAACTGGCCCTCCCGGTTGGGCCTGGTTTCTCCCAGGTTTATTCCTCATCTACATATCATTGGAGTTTTGGGTTTCTTGCCACTGTCACCCTGTTGGCTTGCTTACTGGGAGACATGTAACTTTACTTAGGGTCTTTTTAAATTGTTAATTTTGCTTTTAGTGGAATGATCTTACTACAGTCCTAAAGACTCTACTATTTCACAATTTCTTTTTCTCCCATTCTATTTCATTATGCAATGTTCAGATATTTAATGTTATTATTTTAAATTCATTGCTGTTTTATAAAATAGTATCCTCTTTATAAGCACTATCTCCATGGAAGCTGGAATGGCATATTTATCTTAATATGATACCTGTCACCTAGATTAAGAAAATTAAAAAAACTTTATTGTTAATTTTGCTATATGTACATACAGAGAAATTCTGTTTCCCTCGGTCCACAGTGTAAAACACCAACATAACACAAAGTAACAAACATAAGTATAGATAAAAATAATGCAAAAAACAACACAACAAAAAATAATACAGTATGTACAATAAGAACATTGCTTCACATAATTAAAGTATAGGTTTATGTATGCTTACATTGTGTTGTCCACAATGTTTACCCCCTGGAGTAGTATGGATGACTTTTATGATAGATGCACTTTTTTTGAAGCTTCAAAATAATGAGGACAATTCACTGCCATTTTAAAGGTGGGAAGAGCCAGAATATAATTTTATATTATTCAGATTGTTTTTGGCTGAAAGAAGAAAGTTATATCCTCTTAGGATGCCTTGAGGGTGAGTAATTTGTGGGTAAAATATTATTTTTGGGTGGACTTATCCTTTAACTTTGTCAATGACGCAGGTCAGACATTACTTATAATAATGTTGTATGTGATGTTCAGTTTCTTGCACAGACCAATTATTTGCTTCATAAGTAAAATAATAAATAATATATTTAAAAATATTAAACCACTGGAATTAAATGCTGCTTGTATGCCTGTGTGCTTTTTAACTTTTAAAGAGATGGCAGCTGTGGACTTGCATTTTATGAATCACAAAGAACCATGGTTTCAGCTAAAATCTTATTTACTGTTCTGCTAAAGAAAAAAATCATCTACATCCTGAATGGCCTGAGGGTGAGTAAATTAACAACAAATTTTCATTTTGTTGTGAACTATCAATTAAAGATGAAAAAGGGGCCAGTGTATATTCAGAAATGACACTAAGCAAAAACGTATGGCAATTTATGTCATTCAAAGCATTTGGCACTTACAGGATCAGCTGAGGTAGCGGAATACTGTATCTGTACACATGTAATATAACGCCATCTACAGGCTACAAGACAAAGCACACACATTGATTTATTTTTTAAATGCTCCAGTAACAGCAAAAGACATTCCACATTGAACTACTTGATTCTTTGGCATTTCACACTAAGCATTTGAAATGTTTCACCAGGCCGCTGGTTTACTCTTTAACATCCTTGACAACAGTCACCTGAGATACAGTTTTCTTGACACGCAGTGCAGTCAGGCGAGCCACTGGATTGGCATACCAGCACTCCCGCATTACCTTACCCACAACCCTCAGTGCCTAAAACAAACATACATGGGTGATTCTTTATTTAGTTCCACTTTAAACTACTTGAAATATTTTAATAACGATTCTTGACAAACAATGATAATGATAACAGTAATAGAAAAGTGTAACAAAAAAAAAAACTGTACTTGATCTTTTTTAAAATAATTTATGACTTGTCCTTCTGTATAAACCTTCAAAAATATGCTGGAGTTCATAAAATGAACATTAAGGTGACAAATGTGCTACATTTTAATGCTAAAATAATCTGGGCTGCTCTAATTGCAAATTAAGGTGAACACTCTAAATTCAAACATATTAGGCCAACAGAGGAATATTTACCATCATTATATTACATTACATTACATTTAGATTTTATATATTAAATTTTTTTAGGAATTAGCGTATATTGTACGATAAGCATTTAATGTGAGAATAACCATGTAACAGTTCCCAGACTCTTATTTTGTAGTTTCCTGTTTTGTTCTGTTTTTCCCTTATTTGGTTTAGTTCCTGTGTTATTAGTTAATCAAGATCACCTGTTTCCTATTCATATGTATTTCCATTTAAGTTCCCCCTTATCATGTCATGGTTGTTGGTTATTGTGAGTTGTATTGCTGTGAATTGTTGTGGATCAATGTGGATGTTGATGGCCTGCTAACGCTTCTGTACTTTTATGTTTCTACGTCTGAGATTTAGTTTAATGGTTAGTGTTGTATACATGTTCACGGTATTAAATACCTTTCTGTTAATTACTCCTACAAACCCTATTCCATTACAAACCATAGTATCATTGAAATATTTATAAAATTTTAATTTGAATGGAATGAGTTTCTCTCAATCTTGACAGTATCCCACCTTCACTATCTGTCTGAATCTATCTGTTTGAATGAAACAGTGACTGAATATGACCCATATGTTATATGTAGACCAGCAGTTCTTCTCTTTGTTGCTCATTGAAAAAGTAAAAGCAGAGAGAGGTGTGCATGCATTGGGAAAGCAAGACCTTATGCTGACAGGGCAGCATTAGGGACTTTTCTACCAAATAAAGCTTTATACAAAAAGTCATGGAATTGCTAAATTTGTCTCTAGGTTCTTTGTCATTTTCATTGTTTTTAATGATTTTTATTTTTAATTCTCATTACCATAGTATAGTGCATTTTATGCTCCACTGTGAGATTCACCCTACTAAATTGTAAATGATCAAAAGATTTTTGATCATTGAATTTTTGATCTTCGAGTGAATACTTTCCAAGAGAGTGAATACCACACCCTTGGTACATTTATCACACCCACCTCACAGCTCTGCCACTGATTAGGAATGTTGGGTCTGTGTTTCTGTTCACACACCACCTTCCTCATATCCTCAACTGATGGGTCAGATGGCACCTGATCATAATAAGGCAACTGAAAATCTTCATGAATCCCTACAAAGGATAAAAATAAAGGATAAAAAGTAATATTATATAAACATATATATGTATAATTATACATATACTTCTCTGGAATACATATACTTATTCATATTTTAGATATAACAACGTCAAACTCTAGGGCACACTTCAAAATAAAGCTTTAATTAAACCTTTTTAAAGGTTTTTAAAAAAAATTATTTATATAGCACTTTTTACAGTGTTGCATTTATGTAAAAACCAAGGCAGTATCAATCAGTTTACCGATGGTCTGTATTGATTATCAATCACTGTCTATATTAACTTCACTTTCAAACAGTAAGTCACCTCTGACAGAACATCTGCGGGCAAGTTCCCAGAACACCAGTCCGAGTGAGTAGATATCAGCTCGCTTAAATGACTCAAAGCTGCTCATGTTTATAGAGTCATCCAGGATCTCAGGGGCCATGTACCTGCAGACACAGAACACATTAATGTACCCACACCGCAACATATTAACCTCCATCAAGATGTTCTCAAACAATGACATGTGCAAATATATAGACAAACACTGTAGACACAGAGTTCACAGTGATAAATAAAATAATAAGATTTTATATTTCTGTTTTTTCACCCACAATATGAATTTTTTTTAATTTAAGTCAATGTAATTGTTTTTTTAAATAATAATAGCAGTACTGCGAAATTATACCAAATACATTATAAAGGAACACATTTCTAGCTTGGTGTTCAAAAACTGTTCTTCAGCCTTACTGTTAGGGTGTGATGTGGAAAATCAAACAAAATAATGCAATGAACAATTGGGGATTTCCCCTGCCCCCAACATTAATATATTATGTTCCTTGTCTGCATATACTGTGCGAAATATGACTTTTTGGGAATAAGTTGCTTGCACAGACCTCTAGAGCAATTACTCAGCAAACACAGAAGTTCTTTCTTCTGTATTCACCTATTAAATTAGATAGGACCTGCAACTGTATGACATGAGATGGACTTTGATACAGTGCAGCGAAAATAGGGCTAGGAATATTCTGTAAACCTAAAGAGAATGTTTTATTTTCCATAAATAAATACACAGATAAAATAATATAAATAAAATTTTTAGTTTGGATGCAGTGTCACACAGAGCCAAACATTTGACTATCAGCGTAAAATCTGATTCAGATATTTTGTCTAGGAACCCAGAGCCACTTACTTAGACAGGAAGACACCAACTAGCCATTTTGTCACATGAAATTGGGATGGCTTAATCTGAAATTAGACATTCAGACCCTGAAATACAGGTGTGCTCAAAGATATCTTGTGTCTCAAACAACACTGAATATATTTTGAAGATTCAATGCCATGTACAAACTTGCAGTACAAATGTACAGTAGCATTTAGTTATTCGTCAACGGTGCTCATTGTAGCAGCCTCTAGCAGTTTCTTGATGTCCATATACAATCTTTACACCCCAAATCTTCAAAAATGTTGCAGTCACCAAATCAGTTTGAAACTTGACCATACCATCTCAAGCTAAGATTACAGCACAAACAAAAGAACTTAAAAAGTCAAGATCATAAAGTCATAATTCTTTTCGTTAGATTAAATATGTTAAATATGTCTCATATGTCTTATATTAAATATGTTAAATATGTCTCAAATCTTAATGACCTTTCGTAAGACAAAGATGGTCTAACCTCTTGGTACCCACTCGATGGTTGATAGGGATGTCAATTGTGTTGGTGCAGGAGTCATGTTTCACAGCCAGGCCGAGATCAGCAATCACAGCCGTTCCATTCTTCTTAACCAGGATGTTTTTTGATTTTATGTCTCTGTGAGCGATTGCAGGCTTCCCTGTCCCATGATAAATAATCTACCTCAATATCAGCAGAAAATACATTACACATTGGACAAAAAGCAATGTACAGGGTAGAAATATTAAGGTCTTAACTTTTGTATTGATTAAAGGTGCACAATATAGTGCTGTTATCCAATATATATAGTAATTTGGAGAAAATTTAGTATCATTTTTTAATATCAATAGTGAAATTATAAGACAAAATGTGTGACAGTATATTCCAGAAAGTCCAACTAATAAATCTCAGGTATTGATTATTTAATACATGCATGATTATGCATGTAGTATTATTCATTAAAATCTTGACACTCAACTGACAGCTAGCATGGCTCTTTAATGAGAAGTCAGTAGCCAGGACAGCTAGCTAGCCAGATTATGATGATTTGGACTAACTAAAGATAGGAAACTGAATTGGAATGGGAATATGATTTTTGCTTAGCGGTATGGTGTTATCTTAGGAAGTTATGAGTTATGAGAACCACAGCTGAAATTATGCACTTGGTTGAAAAGACAGCTGAAGTGAAAGTGAAAGTGACCTATTTGTCAGATATGATGGTAAGGAGTGAACACACACTGCAAGTCGTGAACACGCACACACCCGGAGCAGTGGGCAGCACATTACTGCGCCCGGGGAGCAATTGGGAGTTAGATGCCTTGCTCAAGGGCACTTCAGTTGCAACCCCTCCAAACTCAAGCTTTACCTTAAGTAAATACAGTGAACAGAAAACAGAATTGAAATAATAGAACAGAGTGGTTCAAAGGTAGACTAATCTCATGTTAAGATTTAAAGCTCAATAGCTATTCTTAGACATGACCAGTTCTGGGCTTTAAGAGGATTTACTGCAGTCAACCATGTTTAACAAGTTTTCACTCTTTATGAATGCTGTTGTCTGTAACTCAAAATATTACAGTTACAAATTCCATGGCACAAATGAGAGAGAGCTGACTACCACTGCATTATAGACTTTGTGCCAATGGGCAGTTTATACCAATCCAACTTCTAAAAATGTATTAACCCCCTTAAACTGCAATGTTTTTTTTTTTTCAGAATTGGATCACAGGGGACTTAATTTTGTTTTTTTGACACTGATCAAACTGTTTAGCACCGATCAAAGTCAAAGTGAAAACATCTACAAAGTGATTATTAAAATTATTATTATTAAAATTAAAAACAATTGATTTCACCCTCTAACGGGGCCAACTCTACAAGACTCCTGAAGGTGAGTGGTGTCTGGCACCAAGACATTAGCAGCAGATCCTTGAAGTTGAACCTCAAACCATTCCTGAAGAAAGTGTGCAGTGTGACAGGGTGCAATATCCTGCTGAGAGAGGCTACTTTCAAAAGGGGAACACTATTGTTATGAAAGGGTGTACCTGGTCTGCAGCAATGTTTAGGTAGGTAGCCTACCTATGAATGGTCAGACCCAGGGTTTCCCAGCAGAACATTGCCTAGAGAATCACACTTCCTCCACCAGTTTGTCATCGTCTTTCCCAGGTAAATGCCATGCACACACACTGCTGTCCATATGTTGTAAAAGAAAATAGGACTCATTGGACCAGGTGATCTTCCACTCCAAGGTCCAGTTTTGATGCTAACATGTCCATTGTAGGCACTTTTGATGGTAGACAGGGGTCATCACAGGCACTCTGATGACTGGCGACTATGCAGCCTCATAAGGCTGTGTGTTGTTACCTAATTTCTTCATTAAAATCATTAAAATGTTGTGTAACTTGTGGCACAATAGACCTTCTAATGGCTCAGACCAAATGGGATAGTCATGAGGGCATGCATTGATAAGTCCTTGGTGCCCAATCACTGGTTTGTGGTTTATCCCTCTTTGGACCACTGTTAGTAAATTCTTATCACTGCTGACCAAGAGCAACAGACATGTCTTGCTGTTTCAGAGATATGCTGACTAAGTCTGACTTAGCCTTGCCTCTTGAGTCTATAGCAGCCCATAGAACCGTATGGTAAAAAAAATTTTGGCACACAGATAGAGGACAGTCTGAAATGTAACTGGACCAAATTTGTAGGCTCTACCTCAAACCCTCTAGCGCCACTAACTGTCCAAAATTCCACTCATGTTTGTGCTCATAACTTTTGACTCGTATGTACTAGAAACAAAAATCTTTTCTTCTAATTCCTTCTGACCTCATTTCTGTGATGAAGTTTTTTTTGCCATTTTGAATTTTCCATGAAAACTAATTTTTCAAATCCTCCTAGGGCGTTTGTCTGACTTAAATGAACTTTGGTACGTAGCATCTAAAAACATTGATGACAAAACGTTATTAAAAGCGATATACCCAACCATTCTCCACTCCAACCACTCCAAAGAATTTCATCAAGAAATTAGATGGCTAAAAGGTTCTCAGGTTGTGTCTCAACAATGCTTTGTTATATTGACATTAACCTTTGTATGTGTCATTGTGACCACATCCTGACTGTCTTACAACAATTTGGTGACAGAAATTATTGGTCACAAAATATAAATAGTTTCATATTGCTGTAAGGGGTTTTGCTTATGTTTTTAAGTCTAGTTTTCCAAACCTAACATCGGGGATGTCCACAAATATTTCCCTTTGTGCCCTTAGTTGGCTTGACCCTATAATTGCTGCTTGCAGCTATATTTTAATGTATTATTTTCATTTCTTTATTTACCTCTCAGTCCTCATCAGTTTAGTTTTTTAACACTGTGATTATGCAAAGAAATTAACATAATCGGTATATGCATCTAGTTTTTGCATTTAAACATCATAACTGTGTGTCTTCTGAGTAATCTGATCTATAGGATACTTGTTAGGACTCCGGTCTTGTTAGGACAGCTCGCCATGTACTCCATTGTCCACGTCTTCCCCACCCTCTCGTTTCTCTCCAGCTGTTCCTTGTTTCTGTTTATCATCAGCACCTGTTCTTCATGCATTACTTAGCCTTTATATTTCCCTCGTGTCTTCCTCTCGTTGTCAGATTGTCAACGAGACGATCGGTTTCCTGACCAGTTGTGTTTTCTAGTCGAGTCAAGTCGAGTCAAGTCGAGTCGATTTCAGGCAACATCCTGTTATTGTTTGTGTTTGTCTTAAATATGTGCAGGGTATCCATGTTTCCAGTGTTTGCCTCGGTCCTTGTGGATCCTGCCTTCCGTCCCGGATTCTGCTGTCACCTGTCAGCATCACATCTGCTTTCCGCCCAGTCCCCGCACCTCCATCCATCACGCCTGTTAGCCAATCCTCCTGCTCTGCCATTCACCCTTCCGGTGTTCCCGCTGCCTATCATTCCCCTGTCTGTGTCGGAGCTAATTCCCTGTGTTCATTTGAATTTGGTGGCTTCAGAGCTGATTCATTGTGTTCATTCTGACTGTGTGGCTTTGGAACCGATTCCCTGTGTTCATTCAGTTTGAGTTGTGAGAATAAACTCTGAACTTTGCATTTGGATCTTTCTGTGTGTTTCCTGACAATACTACCTATATTATTCTGATGACTATGAAATGATGATTATAAACTTAAATAGACCAGCTTTTGTTCAGTCCACCAATGATGCTATCAAATGACCCCAAAACAATTCAAGTTAAACAGATTAATTGAGTGGAAGACCGCCTTTTCTACTACATCTGGACATTATGAGTGACAGTGACTGTGATGACTGTGTTTCAGTCATTTATGAACGATGTATTCAGAGATATGCTTGAGAGACGGGTGATAATCTACATTGACGACATTCTCATCTACTCCAACTCCTTCGACGAGCACATTAAACATGTCAAATCCGTCCTCAAATGACTTCCTGAGTATCAGTTATATGTAAAGGAGGAGAAATGTGAATTCCATCGCAGAAGCACATCGTTTATGGGGTACATTATCAGTAGAGATGGTGTCGCCATGGATGAGAAGGTTGAATTTGTCTTCAAATGGCCACAACCCAGAACCATTAAGGATTTGCAAAGATTTTTGGGCTTTGCTAACTTTTATAGACACTTCATCAAAGGTTTTAGTTCAGTCGCTGCCCCTCTGACATCCCTAACAAAACATGCATCCAGTAAGGTGTTGGTGCTATCCTTTCACAACGCCATGGAACTCCGCCCAAGTTATATTCATGTGCTTTTTTCTCGCAAACTCTCTTCGACTGAACATAACTACAATTTTGGCAACTGTGAATTATTAACAATGAAACTAGCTCTTGAAGAATGGAGACACTGGCTAGAGGGAGCTTCTCCCCCCCTCACCGTACTAACAGATCATAAGTATCTGGAATACCTGCGCTCTGCCAAAAGACTCAATCCCTGACAAGCTAGATGGGCTTTGTTTTTACAAGGTTCCAGTTTACAGTCACCTACCGCCCAGGCTCCAAGAACCATCAAGGCCGACTCTCTCTCCCGTTAGTCCGAAGAGACACCCCCTCAAATCAAGAACCTATAATTTCGGAAAAGATATTAGTAGCCCCGGTGCAGTGGGACATTTACACTGAAATTAATCAAGCTACTAGTCAAACACCTCCCCCTCCAACATGCCCAACTAACCTCATCTTTGTGCCAGAACCCTTTCGCAAACGTTTAATTTCCCTAGTCCATGATTTCCCCAGTTCTGGTCATCCTGGTATCACAGCCCAATAGAACTCCTTAAGAATCGCTACTGGTGGTCATCACTCTCCACGGACACCATCAAATATATTCATCAGTGTGCTATCTGTAAAAGCTCTAAGACCTCCTGACAACTCCCAGCCGGGTTATTGCAGCCTTTACCAGGCCCCAACGTCCCTGGTCCCACATCACGATCAATTTTATTACAGACCTACCCAGCGCTCAGGAAAACACCACTATCCTTACAATAATTGACAGTTTCTCTAAAACCTGTCATCTTATCCTGTTACCCAAACTCCCTACGTCATTAGAGACTGCAGAACTATTATGTAATTATGTGTTCAGACTTTATGGCCTGCCCGAGGATATTGTTTCTGATAAAGGTCCTCAATTCACATCTAGAGTCTGTCTAACTTTTTCAAAAATCTCGGAGTAAACATTAACCTTACTTCCGGATACCACCCCCAATCCAATGGCCAAATGGATAGGTGGGCTGAATATGCACAGAACTCTCTTGTTAAACCTTCAATCGGTCTGACTCCCTTCAAATGTGTACTAGGCTTCCAACCACCTCTATTTGCCTGGTCTGGAGAACCCACAAAACTTCCATCTGTGACTGAATGGCTACAAAGAAGTGAGGAGGTTTAAGACAGAGCCCACACACACCTCCTACACGCTGTCAGATGAAAGACCCACCAAGCCAATGCTCATCGCCGACCCGGTCCTACCTACGCTCCTGGCCAATGGGTGTGGCCAATGGGTGTGGTGTGGATCTATTAGAGATCTTCGACTCAAGCTCCCATACAGAAAACTCGATCCCAGGTATGTTGGTCCTTTTTCCAAATTATCAAACAGATCACTCCAGTGTCATTTCATCTTAGATTACCCTCTAACTATCGTATCTCTCCTACTTTCCACATGTCTGTCCTAAAACCCGCTGGTGGCCCGGTTGGGGAAGCTAAGGAAGCACCCGGAGAACAGACCAGATCATGGTTGACGCAAGGAGGCTTACAGAGTTCGTGAGGTTTTAGACTCCAGGCATCGGGGTGGTACTCTGCAGTATCTGGCAGAATGGGAGGGGTATGGCCCAGAGGAAAGGTCTTGGGTAAATGCAGATGATGTCCTGGATCCCACATTGACCGAGGAATTTCACCGGAACCATCCAGCCCCTCGTCCCCATGGTAGACCCTGGCGCCGCCTGCTTCCTCTCGTCAGGAGCCGCTCGGGGGGGGGGGGTACATCTCCACCGTGCCACTAGAGGGAACTGTCTCTGGAGTCTTAACCGGATTTCCATTTGCTGCCTGCCCTGAACCTCACCTTAACGATTACTCTCTTGCCTTGCCTCTATTGAACTTGTTTGCTGTCGTTTACCTCTGCCTGTTGACCACTCTATTAAAACGTGCTGCAAATGGATCCTAACCAGTTTGACTCTTCATTACAGGACCCAACTTGTTGAAGATGCAAACATTAACATCCATCACGGAAGTAATCCAAATGACAAAACCAAAACACAAACAAAGTTCAAATCATGTATTTTGTGAACATTTTGTACATTTTAAAGTTAAACGGATTAATCTGGTGCATTATGAAAGTAAATTTAATTTACTAGATCTGTAACACAACTTTGTGCTAATATTAAAGCTACAAAAGTCACTCAGTCAGAAGCAGCAAGTGATTCATTTCTCTTTTGACAGCAGGAATATTAGGCTGCTGCCACTTTCAGACCCAACGCATGTTTGTAAACTGTACTTACAAACACAGATGTCGTTTCCAGCTGTTTACATTCACAACCAATTAATTTAGTTTGAAAACTCATCTAAAGTATATTTTGGTATATATTTGGTATACATGGTAACTTTGTATAAAGTGTTTAAGCAATAAATAAAAATTTGAAAACCGCCGTCTGTCAGACCACAATTGTCCTCACTTGAATCCAAGGCAGCCAAATGTTATTGTCTGTGAAAAAAACGTGGCGGCTGTATTTATTTGGGTGCTTTAACATTTGTTTGGGGCTGCTTAGCACCCTCAAGCACCCCCATAGAACCAGACTTGCCTTAAGTGTGATAACTTTATAACAACATCTAAAAACACTGTTGTTCTTATGTGACAAAATATTTGATCGTCTGTTTGGCAACACACACACATTTAATAAATGAAATATGTTTTTTGCATAAAAGTACTTGCATTTCTTGAGACATATTTTTACTGTTATAATTCCATAAAACTCCATTGTAAATATATAGAGAGCAAATGATGTTCAAGAGTGCATCACTATGAAGAATCATTATCAAGCTTTGGATGAATGTTTAAAATTTTTTGTACAAACAGGGAACAAGGCCGAATGTTAAATACAACTAAAGTTGTGTGAATATTACCACAGGTGATCCACACCTTGAGTGCCGATGATCTCCATGTGCAGGTGGGCAATGCCACTGGCAATGGACAATGCCAAAACTATCATCCCCTCTACTGATACTGTGTATCTGTTTAGGTAGTCAAATAGCGACCCGTGCTCATGGTACTCTGACACGAGCCATAACTGTGTCCATGAGCCATTATCTGAAGACAGACAGAAATAGATTACAATTTCTGCTAATACAGTAAACAATGTGTCTTTAAAAAAAACAGCTTTATGTGACAGCTTTATCAAAACCACAGTTCAAACAGACAGATATATCTGTACTTAATTTGACACGTCATGATAAGGGTCATGATAAGGGTCAATGACAAATAAAGATGACTGAAATTATATGCAGGTAAAATGCAGGTAAAAATGTATAATAATAATTTTCACTTAGAAAGACAGACAGCACTTAAAAAGAACTTATGAATTGTTGATTTAAAGACTAAACATGTTAGGTGGTGTAATCATGTTAAAAAGGTAGGTACTAAGATTCCTTACATTCCATACACATCTTTTACAAATATTAACATTATAAATGATCGTGAATATTACAATGTTTAATTTTTATTTTACTATGTGATATCTAACAGCCTGAACTTCAATTTTATGGCAGGGACATTTTATGTCCCTTTTATGATATTTTATGACACAGAGCACCCCTCCCCCTGGCTTTTTGTGCCCTCTTCCCCCAAGCCTTGCTAGACTTAATTGGTTATATTAATTTATTTTGTATTGACATACACTGTGTGCATAATTATTAGGCACGTTGATATTGTGGTCATATTATTTTTCCAAGCACATTTGACCAATTCCAAACCACATCAATCTTAATAACTACTATTCATTTTGTATTTAATTATTTATAAGTGATATATAATTGT
>JAZGTI010006344.1:6073-23606 GCA_036877585.1 Botia kubotai | reverse complement strand
AACACTTCCAATATGCACAGTACACACAACACTACCATACATTATTTATTTGCACATATCACCACACCTGTACATACTCCTGTTACCAGTTCACATGGTCTATATGTCCATATGTCTATAGTACTTTTTGTATTTTTGCTTTTTTGTACACTGTTCTGTATATTCTGTATATTTGTATATACAATATTTGTATATTGTACATTATTGTTTTTTATTACCTGTGTCTTGTCTTGTCACTGTCTTTCTGGTGCACTGTAGAGCTTCTGCCACTAAAGCAAATTCCTCGTATGTGCAAACATACCTGGCAATAAAGCTGATTCTGATTCTGATTCTGATATTACCATTGCCTCCATTTTGAAAGCAATAAACCAATAAGGCTGTGTTATAGTGATTGTACTATGGGTAAGAACACCTCTTAACTGTGGTAAAGTCACTCTAATTTTTGGCCTCTATAACCTACATACAATACAAGTCAAACATTTTGGACAGACTTGACTGAATTTATATTTCTGTGAAGGGTATTCTGTGAAAAACATTCATAGGGAAAAGCAAATAATAAGCATCCAGCATACAGTACATCCTTCAATGCAGTTTATAAAATAGTTGGTTTACAACAGTGTGTTTACAGCTGCAATTTAGGGAAAGTGTGGCACTGTAAGATAATGTTGAGTTGTTTAATATTTTGGATGCTGCATAATTACCTATCATTTGTATTATTTCAGATTTTTGATGACTTTTCTATTATTCTAAAATGTGAAAATCTATTTTCACCCCTAAGTGAAAGAAAGAATTTAGAAGGTGGGACCAGACAGTTTATTCAATAAAATATACTCTAAACATGTGAAACATGTCACTTTAATAAGTATTCTATGTAATTTGTTATCTTTTTTCCTCTTTTTAAATCTCAACAAGTTGTTCTAAAAAAAATTCTGTAAAGTTGCTTTGCAACAATGCAAGATCGAAAAGCCATTTTATAAATTTCAATCGCATTGAACTGTGGTGTGGTCTATTTCAACAGGAATCACATCTTTACAAATACATTTTGATATAATTCAACAACATCAGGTTTGCTGTGGCACTTAATGCAGTAGCCTTTTAACCTTCTTCACCTGCTTACATAATATCACATTCATAAAGAAATGTATAACCTTTTTATTAAATATATAACCTAAATATTTATACACCTCTCACTGTCTTTGTCTAACACCGCACAGCCATTTAAATGCTAAATAGCCTCCTCTTTTTTTATCCTTTTTTAATTTTTATTATTGGTAATGACCATATGCTGATCAGTTGAGCATCCTTTAAGACTGGACTTGCACTTGTGAAACTTAATTATAAATGTCCACTTGCAAAATTCTTTCAAATCTATTCATACCGAGTTACAGCTATTACAATGTTCAGTGGAGTCTGGAGCTTGCGCAGAGTGGGCGGAAATATGCCAGCCCTTCGCGATTTATCATTACATACATAACTCACTCTGACATCCACATCGACTTCTACACTATAACACAACTATGAAGGCCAATGCTGGCTAAACAGGTTTGTTATAATTAGTGGTTCTCAGTTTTGGTACTGGTGACAACCAGTACTACACATTTTGTGTGTTCCCCTTATCTGACACAACATGCTCAGTTTACGAAACTGCTAAAGAACTGATTTGAATCAGGCATGTTAAATAAAGACATGCAATGCTGGGAATCTCTAGGACTGGATTGTAAACTGCTGGTCTAGACCCAGTCCAATATTTGGATTATCATATCAAGAGTTGCTGGTCCACTGTGCAAGGAAGTCACCAATTTACACAACAATAAAACTCAACTCACGTCCACTTGGTTTTAAGTCTCAACCATGAGCCACAAAGAAGCCCATTCACAGCAGCAGATTAGATTTTTTTCATGGCAAACATAAGAGCACTCTTTTCAAGGGAGTTGAAAGTGATAAATGGTGGTGGCACAGTGCAGTGGTACCCACGTGGGGTTTGGCACCATCATCTGTTTTCATTTAGCCAGAGATTTGCTGAAGAGATTTGCAGTATTGTTGCACTGAAGACAAGAGAAGATGCACACATTTGCACCTGAAAGAATCTAGCACTGCAGCATTACAGCATACTGTTTGTACAAAATGTATGAATCACAACCTGTGCAAACCGAAAATATAAACTAAAAATGCTGTGAAATTAACTACAATAAAGTTATATTTTTTCTGTTATGCAGCGGTGCTGGGGTGTTTTGTGGAGGTAGTGCAGTCCAAACCTCAAGACCTTTGCCAGTTTTAGGTGTAAATTAATATTTAAAAAGCAGCTTACAGAAACATACAGAAGACATTTCCATGACATATTTAAAGCTGTAGCAAAAGGTGATTCTACTCTTAAACTCCTTCTGAATGTGTGTGAGTCAGGAAAGAAATATTAAAATGTACATTCACTTCTCCAAATAACTGATGCATGGTAAAGTAAATTGTATACTGCAGTCTGTCATTTGTCAATACCAAAATGTGCTTACCTCACCCAGACAAATCGCAAAACTTTATACACAACTGATATAACCACAATGTGCATATATTATTTTGGGTGAAATCTTAGTAAATTAAGTAACAAAATTATATGAATATAACAAAAATTATATGAATAACAAAATAAAATTGTCTAATGATGTTGCTTTCAGTAATACCTTCAACCCCACTTCTTCACAAATGGCTTACTTTTATTTTTAAATACATACATACATGCAAAAATGTAATAATTACATACAGATTGACTACTGTTGTGCAGAACACTGGGCATTTATAACACCCTTTAAAAATAACCACATGCATGTGTTTATCTCTATTTAAGTGTTAAAGTGTGCAGTCCAAGGTTTGTAAAGTGGTTCAGCTAGGTTCAGCTAAATGACTAAATGTAAATGTAAATGTAAAGTGTCTTTTACATAAATGTAAAAATTAAGGGTGACAATAAATGTTGTTCACTGCTCATTCATTGTCATTACCTAATTTTAACAGACCATTTTTGTACAACATTTTGTACAAACATACTAAATATGTTTTTTTTTTATCAAACTGCAATAATCTTTCAGACTTTTGTTAGCTTTTTAACTACAATGGAAGTAAATGAAGTTTCCGCAGTTTTACGGAATCTAGAAACCTGCCTCACATGGAACCTACCTAAAAACATTATTCTATATTACCCTAAGACAAGCTGACATTAGTTATAGGTATCTAAAAGTACAATCAGGTAGAAACAGCAGTTTCACTTTAGCATTGTTACCATGGTGATTTTTTTATTGTGGTTTCATAAGGGCAACCCATCCTCGTACCAGTTTTTACATTACCAAAAACATTCTTTATACGCATTTACACACACACACATATATATATAGCCTATACCGAATAGATCGTTCCTTCCAAGTCTGCTAAAGCCAATGACAGCGAACTGAAACCTTGGGTTATCCGAGGTTAAAAAACAATAATGATAATTAACAACAATGACAAATATTTACATATATAATCAATATATATGTCATATATTTAACTTACTTGGTGGTGCTGAAGTGCCTTTAGCCTCCCACGTCAGACGTATGGATAATCTTTGTGATATTTTCTCAAATTTATATCAGATGTGCTTCATGAAGAATTGTATGAGATCCAAGGAGCCGAAGTCCAGCGAGTCGACACTGAAATAATACAGTACCAAAAGTCATATAGTCGACAAAAAAGTACTCTGTCAAAAGTCGCCAAACTTATCTCTGCTGTTCGTCCTTTACCAACATCTGCTCGAACTGTTAGTTTGGGAAAGCCTAGGACATATAGTTGCTCCTTTCTCTGCTATTTTGCCCCTCTGGGTACACTTCAGTCCACTGGGAAGCGCCTCACATGTGGTGCATAAAGCAGATGAATGATGGAGTTCAGTCTCATCACACTACAGGAGGTTAGTTCGCATCGGCACACTACCATATTACTCCTACTCGGAATGCAGTAGACAGTATCGATGTACGTTTTAATCAATGTACGGTGCTTTTTAGTTACTCGGTCGAACCCATGTGCCCAGCGTTTGTGAACTGAGTATATATATCCTTTGTAGATCTATTCGGTAGTGTATTTATTATAGAAATTGACCATTACAGAATAAACGAATGTGTAAACCGGTTCATTAAAATAAAGCTTCTGATTCGTTACAATGCATTGGACTTCTTAATGTCAGTATGTTGTGTGGAGTACGCAGTGAAGTAGTACTGCTGCGCACTGGAGCTGTTCTTTAGAACCACTTAACCCCTTCCATCCCGCACTGTTTTTATCTGCGGAATTTTTAGTTGAAGCATTTGAAGAAATTTGCTTTGTA
This sequence comes from Botia kubotai, assembly GCA_036877585.1. Lineage (NCBI taxonomy): Eukaryota > Metazoa > Chordata > Actinopteri > Cypriniformes > Botiidae > Botia > Botia kubotai. The sequence goes on along the minus strand of JAZGTI010006344.1, from coordinate 19,270 downwards.
CATTGTAACATATGCATTCTTTGTCCTATATGTAAAGATTGTTTGAAATAGTGCTGCGTTGGCTTTATGATAACATACGTGTCCCTTTAAGCGCCTTGTTGTGGTTGTGTGAATAAAACTTTAAAACTGTGTGGCAGTGTGGATGAATATTACAGTTTAACTAGTTTCTTTTAATGGGTGGTTCAAGTTGATCTAAGAACCTATAGAAACCTGTTCCCTGTAGCTTACACGTATAGCTGCAGTGGTCTAGCAGACCATTGTTTTATTAAAGCATTTATAAATAAAAGTTGTTGATAACTTTACAGATAGAAATACAGACATTTAAATGTGTTCAACCATATGTTTAACATTTATTTTACTATATTAGGTTTTACAGTATTAGGGTTTGACTTCCAAAACACTAATATGTATTCTAATAAAATATAACAGGTTGGTGGAGGATTTGTGATGATCTGTTGTCAGTAGTTTATATACAAACATGTTCATTGTATTTAAACACATACCCATAAAGAGAAAAAGCAGAGATAAAAACAGATAATTTTACAGTGGTCTCTCAATTTTTTCCAAAGCTGTCTATAATATAATATTATATTTATATATACAGGCATAGTCAAAAATATCAACACCCTTGCAATTCTGTCAGAAAATGCAACCCTTCTCTCAGAAAATTGTTGCAGTTGCAAATGTTTTAATGCTCATATGTTTATTTGTTTTAATAAACATATGAAACAAAGAAACAAAGAAAAGTCAAATCTGATACAATTTCACACAGAACCCAAAAAATGCACTGGACAAAATTATTGGCACTCTTAACTTAATAGTTGGTAGCACCCCCTTTGAAAAAAATAACTGAAATCAATCGCTTCTTGTAACCATGAGTTTCTTACACATCTCTACTGGAATTTTGGACCACTCTTTTTTTGCAAACTGCTCCAGGTCATTCAGATTTGAAGGATGCCTTCTCCCAACTCTCTCCACAGGTGTTCTATGGGATTCAGATCTGGACTCATTGCTGGCCATTTCAGAACTCTCCAGTGCTTTAGTTTGTAACCATTTCTGAGTGCTTTTTAAAGTGTGTTTCTGGTCATTGTCCTGCCGGAAGACCCAAGACCTATGGTCGAGATGCAGCTTTCTGACACTGGCCACTATGTTGTGCCCCAAAATTCTTTGGTAATCATCAGATTTCATGATACCGTTCACACAGTCAAGGCATCCAGTGCAGAAGCAGCAAAGCAACCCCAAAACATCTTTGAATGTTTGACTGTAGAGACTTTGTTCTGTTCTTTGAAGGCCTCATTTCTTTTTCTGTAAACAGTGCCATGATGTCCTATACCAAAAGCTCTACTTTTGTCTCATCTGTCCACAGTACATTCTCCCAGAAGGATTGGACTCAAACTCCAGTCTTGCTTTTTTATGCCTTTGTGTCAACAGTGGTGTCCTCCTGGGTGTCCTACCATAGGGTCCCTGTTCATTCAGATGGCGACGGATAGTGGGAGCTGAAACTGTTGTACCCTGTGTCTGCAAATTGAATTTGTTTGAAAGTTAATCAGGGTTCTTTATCCACCATTCGATCAATCCTTCGTTGTAATTTTTCATTAATTTTGCTCTTCCCACTATGTCCAGGGAGGTTAGCTTCATTGCCATGGGCTGTAAACCTTTTGATGATATTGCGCACAGTGGACACAGGAACATTAAGATCTCTGGAGATAGACTTGTAGCCTTGAGATTTTCCATGTTTTCCCACAATTTTTTCTCTCAAATCCACAGACAACTCTTTGCACTTCTTTCTTTTCTCCATGCTCAGTGTGACACACAACACAAAGATTAAGTCAACTTTTCTCCATTTTAACTGGTTGCAAATGTGATTACTATATTGCACACACCTGTTCCTTGCTGTAACGGAGACACTGACACAGAGGGATACATATGCAGCACTTTAATGATCAGAAAAATCAACAAACAGGCAAGGGTCGAATGGCGAACAGGGCGATACAGGTGAGACAATATCAAAACGAGCAAACAAGCCAGCAGGTCCAGGCAGCAAACGGTCAACAACAATGTCCAAAGCGAAAACACAAGGCAGGCAGCAAAAAGTCAAAAACGATAAACAGTCCAATTGGCATTGGAAAAGCAGTCTGAGAAAACACTCTGAATTGCAGCTCATGGCAATACAAGACATCGCTCTGGGTAACGAGTAGTTCCGGGCTTTATAGTCCAACTGATGGGAATCAGTTGCTAAACGGGAAGTAATCAGGCCTGGGTACGGGGTCATGGGAAATGTAGTTCAGGAAGGAAGTTAGGAAGTTAGATGGTTCTCTCTGGTGGCCGGGATGAGGAGGAGGAGCGACCTCCTCCTTAACACTTGCCATAGGTCTAAACACATGTTTAAATACAAATCACAGGAGCATCACATGCTTGAAAACCAATTATTTCTTACAATTTTGACAAGGTGCCAATAATTTTGTCCAGTCCGTTTTTTAGTTCTGTGTGAAATTTGACGAAGTTTGACTTCTCTGATTTTTTGTGTTGTTCCAGTGAAACAAAAACAATAAGCATGTGAATACCAAAACATTTGCAATTGGAACAATTTTCTGTGAGAAGTATTGCATTTTCTGACAGAATTGCAAGGGTGCCAATATATTTGGCAATGACTGTATATATTTTTTCTAAATCAGGGGCTTTCAAAGTGTGGGGCATGCCTCCCCAGGGGGGTTTCAGAGCATGCCAGGGGAGGCATGCATAGGGTTAAAAAAAAACTCTATTACTCTCAAAAACAATTGAAGGTATTTTTAGCAAACAGCTTTGAAGAATTGCACAATCAATCTTCTAATTGTACGTTACAGTTATAGCGCCACTAACTGGCAAAAGGAAGTGTGTCACGTACAACAATGTTTAAGAGTCATCTGTAAAAAGAAGAGACATTTAAGATGCTAAATTGTAAATGCATTGTTGATATCTCAAATGGTGTTGCCATGGTAAGGCAATACATTTATGGCAAAAGACAAACGGGAAGCTCATATCTTCTGCGTGCATTGAGTGATTTACATAAACCACATGTGGCTGTGGTTATAGTGCAGTTATAGAGCCACCAATTGGCAGCAGGAAGTGCCACTTAAAATGGAATTAAATGGTACACATATATTTACAGAGTTAATGCAAGTGCCCACTGTGCATTGTTTTTAGAGACGCTTCTTGTGGCGATGGCACCATAGTCCTTAGGCCCATTATTGCTTTTTTATTGATGATGTTTTTTAACTCTCTCTAATCTCAAATGAACTTGGACCAGAGGGTATTAAAAACTCAAAGATCAGATAATTTTGCCTTAGCTTCAGAGCCTACTACATGTGTGGGCATGTATACACGAAAGAGCATAAAACGAAATGGTAGAAAAGCAAAAAACAGAGGCAACCCACGCAATTTGCAATGTGCAGCACAACTTGAAATGCTGTTCTCTCTCCCTTTCTCTCCTTCTGCTTACTGAAAATGTTTTTTGTAGATTCTAATGACCTAAACCACCGGATCATCTGACAATGAAGGAAAATGGTACTTTGCTCAGTTGTCCCATATTATCTAAATCAGTCACTTTGTCAGGAATTCTAACTCCTGATGCAAAAGGAGAAATGAAAGTATGAAAGAAAAATGAAAGTAAATGTATGAAGACAATATTGCCTATTTGTATAACACTGTAGTATAACTGAAAGCTGTCTGCTTCCAATATTCTGACCTTATGTGTAAAAACTGCAAAGATTCAGACTAGATTAGGGTTAGGGTTACAAATCTAAGTAAATGTAAAACAGTTTTGAAAACAGAAAATGAAAGATCACAACTTAAGAAATTTTCTTAAGAAGCTCCCAAGAAACCTCAGACCAATCTGCTTCCAAGTCCTGTCATCTCAGCTATATCTCTAAAGTGACCAGGGATATGACATTTTAACATAAAATAAACACTTTTTTTTTTTTTACCCTGTTAGACATTCTACTGGGACATGAGTCTTAATAAAGAGAAAGTACATTTATTTACAATGAGGACATCAATTAAGTTTTAATCAATTAAAGAGGAATACAAAAACAAAAAACACAAATCAGGGAGCAGGAATGTGGGCAAAGCTAAATAAATTAGGAACTGCCCACATTCCAAAGAACATAAAAATGTTGTGGCTGTAGTGCAATGGCTGGAGGGCAGCAAAGTAGCCAATAGTTGACATTATGCAAATGTGTGACATAGCAGAAATAAGTGTAATATAATAATAATAGCATAACTATAAATGGGGTGTTTAAGGCAGTTTAGGAAAGCAGATTGTTTATATGCACAAACAGCTATATTACACAAAATTAAAACAAGCATAGAGAATAGGAAATCAGTGCAAGTCTCATACTACTGTTCATGTCCATAATAAATGTTGATACATTCTTTTTTAATAACACAGACAGACACTAGTGGGTTTTGGTATTTTTTCTTTGAAACAAAACCAGGTTGTTTTTAAAAAAAAGGTTCAAAAATAGAACGAAAGTGAATCAAAGAACAATAATCATTTTGGCACCTTCTTCTTCATAGCCATTACCTAACCACATGGCTGCAGCTTGATGACGCAAGCATCCTGTGCCCCTTCAGGAACTCAAGCTGCGTCGAAAACGCTTTGGGAACTCTTCTGTGTGACCACGCATACACAGCAGGAGGTCAGGCTGGCGCTTGCCTGCACACCATGTCGATCTTGCAGGCATATTAAGCTGACCTGCTAAAAGAGATGGATGAGGGTGAAGAGATAAAAAACGATGATATTGTAGAGCTGCGTCGGGCCACAGACCTTTCACTTCAGGCCACCAAGGAGACCATGGCAGCCCTGGTGGCCACCGAAAGGCATCTATGGCTGACCCTGTCCAATATGAAAAAGAGGGGGGGTCTGCGTTCGTGCCCCCTTTACAGGCTGGCATGCCAAACCCTTCTGTGGGCCCAGGGGAAACTGCTCTCCCTGAGGGCAGCATACATCCCTGGGCACCTCAATCAGGGAGCAGACATCCTGTCAAGGCAGGAGCTGAGGCCTGGGGAATGGAAGCTCCACACAAAGGTGGTAGAGCAGATCTGGAGGAAGATTGGTTGACCCAGGTAGACTTGTTTGCATCTCAAGAGACCTCACAATGTCCCCTGTGGCCAGCCATGGTTTGCGGACCTAGTAGTCCTACTCGAAGACTCTCCATGGAAGATTCCCTTCCGACAGGAGCTCCACTCCCAGGTGGGGGGCACCTTTCGCGCGTCTTTTACCCACGTCTGGAGTTGTGTAAGCTGAGGATGTGGCGTCTGAGGGGGCACAACTCATAGCTTCTGGTCTCTCTACTGAGGTAGTGGAGACCATACTCCAGTCCAGAGCTCCCTCCACAAGGAAATTGTACACAGCTAAGTGGCATCTTTTCACCTCATGGTGTGATGACCATCAGTTAGACGCAGTTAACTGCCCTGTTGGTCCACTGCTGAAGTTTCTACAAGATCGGTTTGCCACAGGGTTATCCCCCTCCACTCTGAAAGTTTACGTGGCTGCTATTGCTGCTTACCATGCCCCTCTGGGTGAGCAGTCTTTGATGAGAAACCCATTAGTAAAGTGTTTCATCAGGGGTACCCAGAGGCTGAGGCCTCCGGTACACCCTAGAGTACCCTCTTGGGATTTGGCTGTGGTTCTAGAGACCCTTTCAAAAGCTCCTTTTGAACCCCTGGAAGAGGAGAAGCACTTTAGCAACGAGACCAGCAGCGTGTAAGTACATTTAGACTTGTCTTTAGTTGTTTATAGCGCAGTGGTAGGAAAACTGCTGCTGTCACCACCGCATGTGCTTTTATACTTCCTGGTCGCTATGTCATCCCTGCCGGCGACGTCACCCGGGATTCCCTCAGACAGATTATACACATTTCAGAGCGTGGTCACACAGAAGCGTTCTCAAAGCATTGTAGACGCAGTGTCTCATTAGCAGACGCTTTTATCCAAAGGGACTTACAAATGAGCATGAGAAAGCAATTTCAACAACTATAAGAGCAACAATGAATAAGTGGTAAAAACAGGTCTCAGGTATTCCAACACAATATAAGAAGCCAGAATTTTTTTTTATAATAAAAGAAGTAGAAGTAGAGGTAGTGGTGGTGTGTTAGTTGATTGGTTAAAGAAGTGAAGACAAAATAGTTTTCAGTCATTTCTTGAAAACAGCTAGTGACTCAGCCGTTTTGATAGATTTATGTAGTTCATTCCATCAACCGGGCAGAGTGAAAGTAGGAGTCCGAGAAAGTGATATAATTCCTCTTTGCGATGGAACCACAAGGCGACATTCATTAGCTGAACGTTTCTGGAGGGCACACAAATGTGAAGAAGTGAGAGCATGTAAGGAGGTGTGAATCCAGTAGTCACTTTGAATGCAAACATCAGAGCCTTGATTTTGATGCGAGCAGCTACTGGCAGCCAGTGCAACTGGATGAACAGCAGAGTAACGTGTGCTCTTTTAGGTTTGTTAAAGGATCAACTGCAGGAGTTTAATAGTACAAGCCGGAAGCCCTGCGAGGGTTCCACCAACCTTTCTGGCCCTCGGTAAAGACGCTGTCTTGATGGTTTCATAGGGCACCAGTTCCTCACCACGGTGTATGGCCCTTGCCATTTAGCCAGCAGCTTGTTGTCAACATTGAAAGTAGCAGGAGTACCTTGTGCCCCAGCTGTAGCTGTCTTTTTGTGGGCTTTTTGTGCTTCTTTTAGAGTCTCTCTTGCCTGTTCTTGATAGCGTTCAAGCCAGTCCCTCATCTTTAGCACACATTGAACTATGTCCTTCTCTTCTCTGCGAGCAGGATCTTTCCAGCTCTTTCGTATCAGGTCCAGGGGTCGTTGAACTTGCCAGCCGTACAGGAGCTCAAAATAGGAGAAACCGGTTGAAGCTTGAGACATCTCTTTTTAAGAAAACAGCAGAAATGGAAGCCATTTGTCCTAGTCCTGTCTTGTATCTGACACAAACTTCTGCAACATGTTCTTCAGTGTCTGGTTAAGGCATTACACTAAACAATCTGTCTGTGGGTGGTATACACTGGTTCTGATGGCAGTGATGCCCAGCTGGCGGTGAAGCTGCCCCACCTGGATATCGGGTCGCATAGTCACATATCACTAGGATGTACTGGTGTCCCATATTGCTCTTCTCAAGTGGCCCCACAATATCCATGGCAATATGCCTGAAGGGAGTAGAGATACCAAGGAGATGGTACAAGGGCACTCGGCCCCACTGGGACACAGCACTGTTCTTTTGACATGTTGCACATGTATTGCAGTATGTCTGTACATCAGTGTAAAGTAAAGGCCAATGAAAACGTGAACTAGTGCAAGTGTATGTTTTCTGCTGTCCTAAATGACCAGCCCATGGAATGGTGTGTGCAAGGTGCAAGACAATGGGTCTACAACATTTAGACACAATAAGACAAGTAACATCATTGACTTGCAGGTACAACACATCATTCACAATCACATACTTTTCAATACACAGATTGAACCTTTTTTCACTGGCAGCTTTTAAAACAGTGACTTCATAATTTCTTAGTTGTTTCCCAATGTTTTCTGGGATCCAGCCATCAGCTTTGAGGCCCTCCACTGAGGTCTCAGAGATGGGAGTACCCAGATACTTTTCAAACTGAAACTGTCGGCGTGGTTTTCTTGGGCCTTTGGTCCCACCCTGCAGCAGACTACTGTGCTAGCTTGAGTCCGGGGGACAGCAGAACATGGTTTACAGACCGTGGCTGAGGTAACAACAGTTTTAGAGTTCACAGTGACTTGCATCAGTTCATAGAGTATGGATAAGTCTTTTCCTAAAATCATATCGACAGGCAAATTATTAACTATAACAACATTCATCAAAAATGACTGTTCTTGTGCACACACAATGACTTCAGCTCTGGGGTACTGCCTTACATCTCCATGCACACACTGGATGGTTGGCACACACCAATTCTTGTTGTACTCTAGATTTTGGTTTTTGTATACTGTTATCACTCTCAGCTGGACCTTGTACAGTCCCAAGCCCAGCAGGTCTGTTTTCAGTGTTTGTGTGGTTGAGAGCATTGACCCCCATGGTAAGCATTCACTACCAAAGAGTCTTGTTGCTTCCAGTCCTGTAGTCGGCTTGTGTTCCCAAACCCATTTTTGGCTGTCATAGGAAAGCACACGAAGAAGCTGCTCCAAGATAATGATCTCCGCAATATCTTCCTTAGTTTGACAATCCGTGTGATAAGGTTCGTGTGAGGGAAGGAAGAAGTCGGAGTCAGTGAGGCTGAGGCTCATGGTAATTTTATTTAGAATTTCCTAGTACAAAAATAAAGTGTGTGCTCTTGTGCCTAACGGCAAAATAATCCACAAGTACACTCTGTGACTCTTTGTTCAGCAACTCGTTCAGCCACGAGTCCTTAGCCGGTCTCTCTCTGCTGTCTCTTTTCCCCAGCGGCTTTTTACGGTCTCTCCACGGCAATCACTGTAATAAGCAACAGGTGAATGTCGTTTCGCACTTGAAATACTTACTCACCGTTCTCTCCTGCTGCAGTGTCCACTGAACCACACTTCCTTGCCACAATCAGGTCTCATCCAGCAGCAGTAAAGGGTCCTCAGATGGTTGTAAGTCTCCATTGGTATCTCTCCAGCAGGAACAGTGGACACCCGGAAGCGCTGTCGGTAGGTCTCAGGCAAGATGTTGGATTTCTCCAAGAGCACCTCCTTCAGGACATCATACACTTCTGCTTGCTCCTCACCCAAGTACACCTCCAAAGCCTTCCCAGTCAGCAATGGAACCAGATGATAGCTCCACTCTTCCTCTGGCCACCCCCAGGTCTTGGCTAGGCATTCAAAACATCCAAGATAACTTTTGATGTCCTCCCATTGTTGAAAGGCAGGTGTCTTGTGGTTTAATCATTATTCTTGGCTGGCTTGAAGCTTGTCTTGCTGGGGTGTGTGTGCTGCGAGCGGGTGTGATCCTTGGAGCAGCCCATGTCAGGAGATCCATTCGTAAGCTCTCCAAGTCAATAGGGGTCGTGGCAGGTCTGGTACACTGAAGAATCACATCCCCCAGCCTTAATTTGTGGGGTGTGGGCCTCAGATAAGGACACGCCTCTAGGGACACGCCTCAGTCATCTCTTCATCCTCCGTCAACTCTAGGGTGTCTCACACAGCATCCTCCTCAGTAACCGCTTTCACCTGTGAGCGTAATCCACCTCGGGTTCTTTTGCCTTTCGGCGTCATCTTGCGGGTAGCCATCTCACCGCTGCTACCACCTGTCACACAGTGTGTGCTGGATCCCCTGGATGGTAGTGTGATGGTTCTTGAGCAAACAAAAAGGCTCTATCCTTAATAGTAATTTTGTGCAAGGTGTACTTTATTTACAACACTAAAATGTATATACAAAGTCCACAAGTGATGGCGTGAAGAAATATAAATGGCGTGAGGAGGCCATAAAAGAGGAGGCCAGACTCACATTTGTCATTTGTTAACCAAGTTGAACGCGAGCGAGCAACCACCCCCCCCCCACACACACACTTTAGACATTCCATTTACTTTGCATTAAAATGGTAATTTTTCCTTTAAAATCTTAATATATACACAAGAAATCCATATAAAACACAAACCCTCATATAAACACTGTAATAACCAGTGATACAGATGACTGTTCATTCATCAAACACAAAGGTTTCGCCCAATTCCACAGTTCTTGACATTAAAATTGCTGGACATAATGAGTCTTGGCTGCTAAAATGACTGGGCAAAATGAAGCAGATACAAAATGCGGGTAAACTTTTGAAATTTATTTACATACAGCTGCGAGATGCCAAAACTTTGCTACGGTTACCACTTTGTTAGTTATCACAATTTCAGGAGCAACTCTTGTTCCGTGCACACAGAACAATAATACATTTAAATGTACTTATCACTACTGAAACGCTGCTGGGTATGTGGCCATTGGTTGGTCTGCTAGTAATTTTTCTTTCACTAACCTTTAGCTAGTTTTACTGCCTTACCAGATATAGGTTTCTATGTTTGTTGTTTTGGCCTTGCCCTCTCCTGAAGTGATTTGCTTCCTTTATCAGTTGTTGTCTGAAGATTTTATTATCTTTAATAAAAATATAGTAAGTTGCTTGTTTGTGGGTTTGGAATGTTTGTGGGTTTGAAGGGTGAAAAAATGATGACAATTTATTTATTTCGGTAAACTACTCCTGTGAAGTCTGGCATTAGCTGAAAATGATATTCAACAGTTTTATGGATCTTTTAACTAAATATGGAGTTAGTAAGTACAGTATCCAGTAAAACAGATTACCATATAATTATGTTAATGATATGATACTTGAAATTGTCTCTTAGCCTTAATATATTTTACACCCAATGTAGTGATTAATGAAAAATGGTCAGTGGAGCATTAATTTTACACACATAGCAAGCACTGAATGACAGCAAAAGTGCACTGCTCTCTTCATTAATAAAAGAGCCATATAGTGCCTTTTGGTCAATCTCTTTAAGGACCTGAAAGCAACTACTAATATAGATACTAATTAATACAGATCCAATTTTACTTTGCAAGCACCACTATTACACCACTTACTTTTCCTGGACAAAACATAAGTACTAAAATCGTCTCGCATGGTTTGTCGTATATCTTTGAATGAGGGGTCAAATCGACTGACGTATTGAGGAGGGGTGTGCTATGACTTTTATAAGCGATCGGGTGTACGATGTTTTAGGGCGTACAAAAAAGTGGGCGAAAAATGCCATAGACTGGGCTAAATTTAGTGACATTATAGTTCTGCATCAGAGTGTCATAGAGTCTTGGGCTTATATTGCTTGGCTTCATAGTCATGCTTTTGCAACCAGTTACAGTACCCTAGCAACTACCCCATTGACATTATGACCACACCCTAGTAACTATTTAATCACCCTTGCAACTTCATAACATCATGAATAAGCCATATTTGAACACATCTATCATGCTAAGTCATGTTAGCATCATGCTTGTATCATGCTAAATTATGCTAATATCATGTTAAAACATGTTAACATTGTTTAAATATAACTGAGTTTTGTGAAAGCAAGCACCACTCACTATTTCTGAAGAAAATGTACCTATCTAGTTACTTTATTATTATCCAAATAAAATCTTTAAAAGCTACATAAAAAGTAAATAAAGGCTGGTACTGGATAAAAACAATACACAAATCAATTCCTGTTCTTCTAAAACAAAGTATTGTCCATCCCACTCACAATTATGGACAATTATGAATAGATTTTGGATTAAAAGCCACATGGTCTTAAAATGCGAAGTATAAATAAACACCCTTAAAAGAGATTCAAGGGTGTGCAATTCACTAAAAACTTCCAGATGTCACTGCTGAACAGATTGGAATTACTGGTCACCAGCATATGTTATGTTTTGGGTGCTGCTTTCCCTACCCAGGGCTGTCATCAGTGGAAGAACAGCGGTCCTTCATGGTATAGCCTATTTATTGGGCTTTCTTAACTTGGTATAACTATGGTTGGGAATTTCAGTACAAATTAAAAGAAACAAACTTGTAATCCTTAATCCTTAACCAGTTTTGAAATTCAAGTTTTGAACTTCAGCATGTTCCCATGGCAAACACTGAGATAAAGCATTTAGTATAAAAGTTTTCACAGAGATATAAGGTGATCAGAATCACACTGGTTTTCGAAAAAATTAGGTTTACCGCAAAATTGTTTGGTTTTGAGGAAATCTCTCAGTTCCTCAGGATTATTAGCATGAAGTCACTGATCCCAAATCAGATAAACAACTGTTTTACATGTTTTACCTCCACCAGTAAACAGTATAACACTGCTCTCAGATCAGCTCTGGCTGGGTCATAACCCTACTTGGGGTGTACTGATAAGGCCATGTGTAATGGGAGAGATGGCTCCCAGTGTTAAGGACAGCAGCAGGAGGGAAGGTGGCTGGTAGACCAACATGCTTCTATTTCAGTGGGGCAGGGCATAGCAGAGTACCAAATCAGAATCAAATGATTGATACTTTGCTGAGAATATCAATAAACAATTACTCACAGTCATATTAATAGTATTAGATGATTTTGTGTATATGAGTGTGTATTTCTAATAGTTAGAGTGTTATAGGTAAGTGTTATAGGTATAGGTAAAAAACACAACACTAGTACTTCATATAAATACAGTACCTCAAAAGGAGACAAATACAAATAACTGAAGTTTACAATAACTCGTGTTTAATATACTGAAAACCAGCAAACATGGTGGAACCAAATAAATAAGTAACAAATGTTAAAAAAAATCTTCCAAAACCACAAAAGTAATTTACATTACGTTTATGCATTTAGCAGACGTTTTTATCCAAAGTGGCTTACATTGCATTATACTATACATTGATTCTGAGTATGTGCCATCCCTGGGATCGAACTCATGACCTTGACATGCTCTAACCACTGAGCTACAAGAAAGCTTACTGTAAGTCAAAAGGCATTTCAAAGTCTAAATTATTTTTAAAGCAGGCGTGTTTGTATTTCATTTCAAAACTAAACCTTTTATCAACTTCTTGTCTTTCTCACCTCATTTGTCAGTTCAACTCATTCTCTTCATGTGATAAATGAAATCTGACTCCTGCTGCTGATCTGAGATGCGATTGTTGTTTGGCACACTGCATTGGTCAAAAAAAGTACAAAAAAATGACACTTTATGTTGTTAGTTTTAATAAATAAATAATTTTATAAAGTAAAAATCAAGAATATTTATATGGCATTTCTTTCTTTTTGCTGTATCAAAAACGTACCAAACTGTGACACCGTGTCGTATCGAACCGAACCGTGAATTTCATGAACCGCTATACCCCTAATGTCTGCACGCATACACTGCTGCAATGTTTAGCTTTTTTATAAACATATTTAATCACCACTTTACATGTATAAATTATAATTTAATTTAATTTAATATAATGTTGTCATTTACATTGCATAGACTTATTTATTACTGTACCTTCTTTTCTAGGTACTTCACAGAATCACAGAAAAAGAAAAACTCTTAAACATGCACCTCATTATGCCAAGGTGTTCCTGACACCTGTAAGTTGCTCTATTCACCAAGCTATTATTAACTTCATATATATATGTATATATGAAGAGTTCCGATGCAAAACCAGCTAAAAGCCATCTCGGTAAAAAATGAGATGATACATATAATAA
>JAZGTI010006343.1:0-23610 GCA_036877585.1 Botia kubotai | reverse complement strand
CGCCATGCTCTAACCACTGAGCTACAGGAAAGCCTTGTGATGTGAGATGTGATACAGTTGTTAGATCCTGGTACAGATTAATGATAACAACAATCTACCGAGCATCACAGCATGCATGCATGCATGCATTTTATTTATGGTAATGTCTTTATGATATTTATCTTGCCATGTTAAAAGTATTTGTATATGGTGACAGACTTTTGCCATTAACTATATCTCTGTGCTCCTCTGCTATAATTACTTAAATTGTGATCATAACAAACCTTTTGACCATTTTATTTAAATATTCATGAATAAAAATACTGAATATACTGAATAAAAATAAACTAGAAAATAAATTTCATAAATTTGATTGTCATATACTTTTTTCTGTTACACATTTTCTATAAAGAGTTTTATCCTGTATACCTTATTCAAAGTGACTATACATGGCTATACATGCATTTTCTGGGAATGGAACCCATGACCGTGGCTTTGTTATGGTGACATGCTCAAGGAAAATTCAAATAGCCAGAACTTAATTCACTGAATCTTTCTGGGTTCTTTCTTATGGATCTTTTTATAGTGAATCATTATCTTTAATATCTTCATTTATTATCCAATTATTTTAAAAAGTGCTTTTGTGACACATTACTTTTGAAATAGAATGATTCCTGGAGATAATGAGCAATACAGCGCAGTGAAGATTATACTGGAAGACAATGAATTCAGTTCCATTCATTGTAATTACCTTAATGAATATGACTTGAATTGCTTTTAGTGTCATGGGAGTAACTTTCAATGCATACCAGAACATACACACACCTGCTGCACACCACACAAGTGTAAGGTGTTTTACCCCAGCTGTTGTGTTACTCTCTCTCTCTCTCCCCACTGATGTGCACCCAGAAGTTCATTTCGATCAAATATTTCTTCAGCATCTCTGTTTCAGATGTCTTTGTGGCTGTCAGATCATATACCTTGACCTCTTATTTCACCAGCTCTGAATCCAGGTATTGCAGGGCTGGGGTGGTGTGTCGAGAGGTGGGGTGATAAGGCAGGACATTCATACCTCTGACCCCACCTCCAGAGTGCATCTCTGTAACTGGCTTTAAATAATTCACTTCCAGAGACCCCTCAGCTCCTGCTGATAAAACAGCTGTTCATCCCTGTTCAACAGCATTGATTTCTTTCCCCTTTCTATCCATGGTGTGGGATTGCAAGATAGAGATAGAGAGAGTGACAGACAAACAGACAGACAGACTATATAGTCTATATAGACAGTATATACAGACAGTATAGTAGTAGACAAATCTCTCTATCAATCTATCAACATTCACATGGTTCAAGTAATTAATTTCCTCTATAATTTTCTATTTTAGTGTGTAAATTGCATATTACAGCCACAAAACATTTGAATCAGACAAGAAATTTTAATCAGAAATTAAAAAGAAGTAAAAAAATAAATAAAAAAGTCATGCATATGCCTGTAATGTTGTCAAAGCTGCATTAGCCTTGAAACCAGTTCACACTGGTCGAGGGTTTGAAGAAGTCAAGGTGAGTTAATATTCTTCATAATCCTCGCGTCTGAGGATGTTCAAAGTGAGCGCTGCACTGCCTGTCTTTTAATATGGGGATTCTTTGTGAAGAAATATTGAACAGATCCACTTTGAAATGCAGAGTTCTCTGCCTTTAAATCCGATAGTTATCAAACAGTGTCTCTTCAACTGAGGCAGGAGCTTTCAAGTAATTATTCACCTGCTCCTTGAATACGGGCTTCATAGAGCCTACTTGACTGCTAAGCCACTGCAGGAACATTATGTTTAATGTTAACAAGAAATCACAAATGACCTTAATCTTAAGTTTTTTAATTGACACGCCTGGTCTTATTATTACTTATCTGTACATTTTACTCTAATATTTCTCATAACCATTATTCAAAATGGGATTTTCCTCTGTAATGTCTTTCCTCTATTGTTGACGTCACTTTGGCTATGTGGGGTATTAGATCATTTTATCCATAAACCATGAAGTTCCTTAGGTATTATTTTAGCAATATGATATATAACATCTTATTTTTGCAATACAATCCTTTTTTGCAAAAAAATCACGCTCGGCCCTGCAGTTTTTTCTGGTCAAATATCCTTTTTTGACTTGGAAATATGGCATATTATGAAGGCAAAATGGCTTGTGAATAGTGAATGTCAATATTGACTTAAAAGGCTCAATTGAATTATTCAACAGGCTAAAATGAATTGGATTAAACATTATTGCTAACAGATAAACATAAAAGAGAGTTATTATGAAGTAGAACAAAATTATCTAGTGGAAAAGTTACCTAAAAAAGGAGCAAAGAAAGTACAATTTCTTTTTAAAATGTTACTTATTCCATTTTATGAAATGAAAGAAAATGGAAAAATAAAAAAAAACTACAAAATACATTTAGGATGTGACACATCCATTACAGTTGAAATCCTTAAAGGCCTTATTAATAACCTGTGCTAGTGAAACTTACTGGACGATTATTACATATAACACTATGCACCTGTGTAAACACTTATTCATTACAGTGAAAAACATTAATTACCCCTAAGGAAATATTACACAGAACATCTATTTTAATGAGGGCATGTGGGTTGCAAAAAAGGAGATATTAAAACCACCTGCACTGAAGTTCCCAGGTAAAGTTCCCAGGTGTGCAAGTATCAATCCATTGTCATGTGTCAGCACTTAAAAAAATGTTGCAATGTCTCCATGTTAGCCATAGAGAACTAACACTTTTTCACTTCTATAAAGATAAGAAAGTAGAAAGCACTGACCAGTGAAAACAGAATAAGCCACTATAGCATGCAGCCTGAAGATGCATCAGTCATCATGAAGGTCAAAGGCATCCAGTCTTTAAAGGATTATATGCAGGAAATATTCAGTTATGTATTAATGTGGATATTAATTCACTGTAATACCCAAAGTCATGTTCTGTATTTTCCATGTATGCCATGAGAAAGAATGTGTATCATCCCTGTATTATGGCATTAGATAAAAACTTGTAGTTTATGTAAAAGTTCGACAGTGCAAGAAGCACCAAGGATTTGTCCTTGATTTTTATGATGTGTTTTGTGTGGTTTCACAGCACGATGGGGTTGGAAGGGGCTGGAGTGAAGAGACACAGCGGAGAGTGAGGGAAAAGGATTATAGATGACACTAAAATGAAATTTTCGGCCTTCTCTCCAACTGAAGCCACCATCTGCCGCTTATTTGACAATTTCAGATTAATTTAAAGTGAATCTCTTTTCCTAATTCACAACAGCTGAGAGTTGAAATCGAATGGCAGCGCTATTACGAAGCCCTGTGTTTAACCAGAACGAGAAGATATTGTGTTTTTGTGCAAATCAGACTGAAAAACAATGATATCCACAGCATGACATAATAAAATTACGGTCGTAAACAAGCCCAAAAAATTGGGATGAGTGGTATTTGTTGATTGTTTGATTCAGAAAACAGCTCAGTGTGAATCTAATTGTAGCTTTGAGCCTGGTGGACATCTATCTACTAGATGAAACTTCTCTTACCCAATAGAAGTGGCTGTTGTCATTCAGTGCTTGCTGTTTTATGAAACACTAAAGAGAAACTATATGTTTGTCCAGCATTTTGGTCCAGCACTGAAGAAATAGTCTAATATTAAAATCATTTTACATCTCTTTGCTTCTAATGTAATACTGTACCCTAATTTACCTCATGAAAGTGTGCGTATGTGCACCTATTTGTTTTTCTCGGCATGAGTCATGGAAGGACAAGCAGCCTAACGACAGTAATATGACAACATTTTTCATCTCAGTTCTCGAATGAGAAAGAAAAATCAATATTTAATCAAAGCCAGATTGTGTAGACACGATACAATATATTTACCTTTGCTGTCATTAAAGCTTCAAAACCGTGTTCAAATTGTGCAGTGACAGAACAAAATGTGTCCAGATTAGGTAAGTACTATTAAAAGATACACATCAAGAACAAATGTTCGGCCCCCAACTCAGCTGCAGAATGCATAGTATATGTACAATGACCAAGGCCTGTTTGCAACACTAGGACAGTCACAAAGGCTGCTATGTTGATGAACACTATATGGAAGGACAGTAATTACGTCTGCTCTCCCTCTCTGGTGTTCCTCCCTGGTTCTTCTGTCTCCTGATGTGTCCCTTGTGTGAAAACAGAGTCAGGGTAATGGACTCAGTCTAAGCTAATGGAGACTACACCACCCCATACACTTCTTTAGCACTGCTCGGC
Source organism: Botia kubotai (assembly GCA_036877585.1). Classification (NCBI taxonomy): domain Eukaryota; kingdom Metazoa; phylum Chordata; class Actinopteri; order Cypriniformes; family Botiidae; genus Botia; species Botia kubotai. Next base: position 19,350 of record JAZGTI010006343.1, on the reverse strand, counting down.
TTTGAACTGCCTCACATGCATATCCTTCGTAAATTTACAAGATATTTTTTGAGGGAGGCTCTGTTTTTGTGCTGTTACGGCCGACAAAAAAACAACCCACTGTAAATTGTTTGGAGGTGACGAGATTCTACCTCATTTTCATTATTAAAATGCAAACGCAAACATGTAACAGCACATTTTTTGCAACAAGATGTTTAAATTGCTATGGTCTTCAGGAGCTGCATAAATTAGATTTTACATTTAGTTAGGTGTAATGTTTGCTTATTCACCTAACTAAGTGACCGGGATGAGAAATTATCATTAAAAACAAATTATGTCTTAAAAATGTACACAATGAGATTAAAGGTCTGCATTTTAATCATTTTATTTATATAAAGAATTAGTGTTGGTTCAATTACCGGCAACGTTTTTTGAAAAGTCTCTGTCATGTCTCTTATAAATGTGCATACCAAAGGAGCAAAACATTTTCAATAGGTATTTATTAACATATGAAACTTTCAGCCTAGGCAATCAAGAAACAAAAACGTTTAATAACTTCTGAATGTATGAATTCAATAGGTTTAAGAGGTACTAAGTACATCATATTTATTTTAGTTAAAATTATCATCCTTGACCCCAAATTTATCTGTTGATGGTTCCAGATGGTTTGAATAGACTGTTGGTGGTGTTTGCTGGAAGATGACATGGACAGCTTGGCTCACAGTAAGTTCTGGCAGAGGCATGTTGTCAGACTAAAGAAGGAAAAGGTCATGACAGCAATATGTGAGGAAACGTAACATAATGTGGGATTTCTAAACTGTTTAACAGGGAGGAGCAAATAGCCCTATATAAATGACAAGCAGGTCTCATGTTCTAGGTCATTTTTACACCTATTAACAAAAATGAAACTTTTATTTTTGGAAACATATCCAAAGTGTAAGAAAACAAATATTAGAGAAAATGACTGTCAGTCATGATCTGTCAGATGGATTTTGTAAAAATGATCACCATGGCAGCTGTTCTTGAATGATATGATGTCATACTTATTTGACAACCTGCAGTCTCTGATCTTCCATTTCCTATATAACCTTTTGTTCAATTAACAGCTGGGCTCCTGTAGACAAACTGACTACATGTCCTAATAACAGTCGAATTAATAATTTATGTATGTGATGGGACAAAGTACTTCAGATTAGAGACAAAGACTTAAAAGTGTGGAGCTGAGTGCATGTATCATGTCTCTGATCCCTCTGCATTGTAATTAAGATTTAATGTTTAGAATAAACGCAATGTCCTTGCTGCAGATAAGCAGTTAACATGTTGCATTTAGTGATTTCCAGCTTTTTACAAAATATCAATAATATAAGAAATGTAAATGATAAAGTAATAATACTAGATTTACTAATGCTACTAAGAAAAAAGCAATCAAACAAGTAAGTAAATATAATATAAAGTTAATATAAATATAAATACAGTATAAAGTAAATAAACTAACAAATAAATGAGAAACCGTAAACTACGGTATTGCTGAGACTATTTTTTAGACTGGAACAAAACTTGGCCAAAAACATAAAGTGGGCCAAGATACATGTGTATCAAACCCATATCAAATGAGGTATAACAGGGTGGCTGATTTGTCAAAAGCAAGCCTTTAAAGAGTTCAGAAGAGATGTGGGTCAAGTAAATCTCTTTATAGGCTGTGCACAGCATCTCCTGAGAGGACGATTGGCTTGAGGCCATGGGCTCTAAAGGCAAACGCTTTAAATGGGCAGGATACTGTCAGTCTCTGCCCAGGAGACGTATGATAATGCCTGACACTCAATGAGGCAGAGCTTCAGTAACTGGAGGAAAATACACAAAAAGCAATAACCCCTGGGGCAATGAGAGAAAGACAAAGGCCATTTAGTAATAGGAAAATAGGAGACATGAAAAGAGCAGCCTGCATTGAAAAAAATGGAAATTTGTAATACTCTAATAGGGAGTGTATGATACTTGTTATAGTACACAAACTCAGATGCTTGTGTGATTTAAAATCCTTATTTGTTGCCGCACGACCAGGGCCTTTCAAGTGATGTCACCATAAACCACTTTCCTGAAGCGACCTGATGTTAATTGCATGCACATGGTTCAGTTGTGGAGGATTGAACCAGTAACCTTCTGGTTTCACATTACTGATAAAACCAGCCATACAACCAGTAACCCACTGTTTACATCAAAGTCTATACCATATATACAGCTAATAAAAAGTCTGCCTAGAAATTAAAGTGTGTTCTGAATATTTGTGTTAATAAAATCAAAGACCACATTGAGAATCCAGGGGCTGTTTCAATCTCTTTAGATGTTTCAGTTCATAGGTTCTCATTATCCTGTACTTAAGAACAAGTAAACACTGGCACCAGTGAAGAGCTCAGACGCTCTGAAATGAGTTCACCATTAAATAAGAGACAGCAGAGTGCTGAGTTGGCTGTACTGAATCTGAAGGCCACAGCCCTTAAGGGAAAGAAGTTCAAATGACTCTTTATTGAATGCCAGAAGACTGTGAAAAGAGTTACAGTACATTACTATTGTAGTCAAAGAGCCAATTAAAGAGGAGATTTATCATTTATCATGATTTAGACTAGTAGCTCATGTTTCTTTATAATTATTCTTAATGGGTCCTGACAAACCATTCAACAAAATGATTGCCCTCTGATTGTAACCATGTTTCTGGTTAATGTGTGGGTTGTATTTTTATGCAATATCAGTCACACAATACAATGCCCACAAAATCAGCCTTCACATGCTGAGTCTATTTGAGAGCAAACGATAAGACACACGCTCAGTGAGGGTCACATTTGTAACCGAAGCAGAGATCTGTCTTTGCATCACCATGAAATGATTATAACTTTGAATCTGCATACAAATACATGTTAGACCAGATGTTGTCCCAACAAGCCTACAATAATAGACACTTTCATATTGAACAATGCTGCTCTGGTTTGTTAAGGGATTGTGATTTCCCAGCATGCTCTGCAGCATGAACAAATTACATAGTTACTGTTTTAGGTTTATTGTTTTGCTGGCTTTATTTCATGCTGTTGTGTTTGTCTTTGCTGTTATTTATTAGTTGTGAGGTTATGTTTTGAGCTTGTCTTTGTGATTCAGTTGTTATGGACTGAGGACACTTGTTGACAGAAAAAAATGCATCCCACTTTTTGTACAACTATTAGACTTTTACAGTGTAAAGCATAAAACATTTAAACTGTGTGAAATAGCTGAGAAGAGTTGAAAAAATTCAGAAATCTCTTGCATCAAGTTGTCATGATAGTGTAAGTCACTACTGTGCCATTTGTTTGAGAGATTAAAAAATATACAATGAAGGAGAAATAAAGGGATTGAATCAGAGATTTATAGCGCTGGAAGATGCTTGATGAATTCATGTTACCCAACATGGTTTTTGATGACTTCAGAGTATTTCATGGCTCATTAGATGAAAAGACACTGAAAAATCTCCAGCAGTCTTTTCATCAGCGCTGATTTTCTCGGACGCCCATGCAAGTTCACCTTCACACGTAAGCAAATGTAGCTTCAAAATAGCACCTAACAACTCTTATCGAAATAGTGTGTTACATAAGCAGACACCAGCTGAAGGTAAAACTGTTTCACAGACTAAAATAATTCATTTGATTGCTATTAATCTTGGATTAAGTACTGTATCACTCAACTGTGCCTTTATGTAAGTGATTATGTTCCTGCATTTGTGACTGCCAGATACAGCACAGTGTCAAGATGTCAGTTTTGTCTTTACAGGTTATAGTAATAAAGCAAACTATTTGAATGATTTTACCACAGTTCTTACCATGGACAGTCTTCTTTGCAAGTCAATAATATGTAAAACATATCATAACATAAAAAATGTATTAAACATTTCCACTGTTTTCATTTCAGAGTTAAAAGCTTAAAAAAAGATTTTTTGTAAAACAGTTAAACAATCAGGAAACACAAAACAGTAAAACTGTAAAAGGTTATATTCAAAAATAAACCTTTGTCTGTGACAACTAGCCCCGTCTCCCCTATTATGTGTGAAAAGCAGTACTGTGGCTCAGTTTAAGAGCATACTAGAGCAGCCCTCAGGTCTGACTGAGTGTGGAGTTCACCTTTGATGCGTGTCAGAGCAGTGACATTAAGCTTTGATTGTGACAAGCCCGAAGATCCTCCCTCCACTGGGTGGCATATGGGAAAGAGGCTATGATAAAAAGCCGACATGCAAACAGCAAAGTGGCAGAGAAGCTCAGAAACGTCAGAGATGACATAATGAGGACAATGGAGTTTATTTGTTATGCTGCTTTGGCAAAAGAATTAAGTATAGTGTAAAAAGTTACATGAAGAAACATTTTGTTGTCAGTATAGAGCAGCGTTTGACTGTGGCTGTCTAAGCCTTTAGGCATGTGGGAGGCAGAGCTACAGCAAAGGCTGGTGCCATGGTACAGTGGTTAATGCATGCGGTTCTGTGCTATTTAGCGGTGGTGCTTATGTGAGTGACCTAAGTTCAAGTCTGAACTGTGTCTTAATACCATTCATCTTTGATCAATAGCTTCTTCTGACTCTTGAAAAAGAACAAGCTCACCCATATAAAATAAAAAGCATTAAGGAAAGGTATAGCTTTTAAGAGAGGAGTTTAAACCTACAGATTAAGATTGTAAAAGTGTGATAAAAGTGATAGAAAATATTTACTAATAAAGTGCTCTGGGTGGGTGTTAGTAAATGTTCAGCTAAGGGCAACAGTGTAAACTGAATTATAGTCTACTAAGATGTTTGTGCATGTGAATTGTTTTTATTTAGGGTGTCAAAATGCCAAAACAATGTAAACTCACACATGGGAGAAAAAAGACTGGTTTTATAAATATCAAAACAACAGTTAAGCCTCCTATAGTTTTAAAGCTTTCCTTAATATGTATTCTAATGTCAATATCTGTTAGTGGCATTTTCAAAGCAATACTATATTTCAATACAATAATATCTATTAGAAAATATTATATGACTTGGTTCCATAGCTTTAAGGGTGAAAGGTATAAGCATTTCTAGGGGCCCACAGGTCTAGAAGGGGCCTTCAACAATTTCTGAATTTTACTACATATTTTTTCTACATATTTACTTAACAAAAAGGGACCAAGAGCAATATACAGTCAGTGGCCCAGAATTCCTAACTCTGGTCCTGATACAGCTGTTACTGAACGTTATGTTTACACCCACAAACAGCATTCTGTTAAGATTAACCATTAAATTAGCATCTGTTAAAATGATGAATGTCCACCGATTTCCCAGTAAAACATTTGTCTTATGGCATTTATTGGCTGCAGGATCACACAAATAAATTGGTCCCTTCAGCAAGTCAGCTACATGGTTAACATCACAAATTCATTTTTCTCTATCTTTCTTATCCCTTGATTTGTGCCAGTGGTCGACTGGCTGCATTTCCTCAGAGAGAAGGAAGCTGAAGCAGACCATATTTGTTTGTTCAGCAGAACCTCAAAGCGCTGTGCCAGCCCTCCTTATTAACCTCTTTGTTCTCCCCTCAGCTTTCTGTTAGATTCAGATTCAAAATTACAGAGCTGCATGCTTCCAATCAAGAACATCGCAGGTCCACTCTTATATCTGACATCTACTCATATTTACATACACTGTATGAAGATATTAATAAATATGTGTCAATGCCTGCTGTTGTTTACTTTCTGTTCGAACGTTTAGTTCATTTTGTGTCCTTATTAACCCTGCAATATGAAAGCTGCATTATCTGTAATATGATGGTCAAAGTGTCTGCAAACCATATAAACAATGAAATATTTATGCAGTTTGCAACAACAACAATGATAATAATAACAAAAAAGGCACATTTTTACAGAAAATGTAATTCAATCAATATCAAATATCAATAAAAGGTAAATTTTATTGATTTTATTTACTTGCAAATTTGGATGAGGTTGTTACAATAGTGCCAAAAGAAAGAACCTTGTTTATCATTTAGCAGAGAGCTAGATAATTTCAAAAAGCTTTCCAAACACAGGCAAGTACAAGTACTTTGAATGCAGTTTTAGAAGTAGAATGAAAAAACAGAAACAGTAATGTTTTTCCACACTTTCAACATCTTTGTACTTCGAAAACAAAGAACATTTCTCCATCAAAAAGTAAAATTAGCAAAGCTTTAGCCTAGTTTGTGCAAGATTTGCTTTTAACTGCTGTAGTCTCAGCCTCAGACGACACGCCCACTTACCACCCACAGCCTGTCTGCTAATCTGCTGATGCATACCGCACACAACACTAAACAAGACTTTCTCAGGCTAGTACTGCAAGTGCTAGTCTGATTGACTGACTTTGTAAATAAGGGCCCAAGGGTGGGGTTTTTATTTTACATTTTTTAATTTAGCCTACTGTACTTAGAGTCTGTTCATATCTGTACCATGTATTTGTATAACTATCCAAAGAGTGAAGCACCATTAATAAACATTTTTATACTGGTCTAAAATTGTGGTATAATATATCTGTAAGAACAGTGATTGAAACTGTGATTGATCACAGCTCTTCCTGTATGAGTAGTTGGTTTATGGCCAGGTTAAGCTGCAAAAAGCACAAGACCTTTAGCCACAGTCAACAGTTTGGCTAAGCTACAATATTTATGTATATTATTATATATGTCTATTCATGTGCGTTATGTCTATAGTTGCCAAATAAACATCAACCCAGTGCCAGCTAACTGTAAAGTAACTGTAAAATTAATCACTGGTTTGACTGGTGTAAAAACGATACTAAACACAGACCTTCATCTATTATTCATTTAAGCTTACTTTTCAATAGGAAATTTCCATTAATCATTACTTTATATCAATCCATACCAGAAAACCAATTTGCAGAATCTTTCATGGTGATTTGAGAAAACGTAAAGAACCACAGAGTTCTACCAAATAAGAGAATAGTTATGATAAGATGTGATGAATGTATAGCCATTATGGGTTGTACTTTAAGCCTTTTTCATTCTTATATAGTTTGGTAATCCCTATAGGCCATCCAAAGGATCTCCAGGAAAAAAGTTTGCTTAATGTGAATTAAATCATTTTTGTGCCACTAGCATTACTATATGGATTATAGTAATGTGTGATTGATGACAGATGTAAAAGGCAGTTTCACAGACTGAAACTCTGTCTGTGGTGGATGAAAGCTCACTTATTGCAATTTCTTTGTCCCCTCTCGTTTATCTCATGCTCAGTTCACAAACTTATCAGATGCCTATTTTTATTGTGCACAAGACAGATGACATGATGTTTGTGGGGTTTGTTCTGGCAGACAGTTCTCCACGTGACAACAGTGTTGACAGAACTAGTATTTCTGTTTGACGTGTCATTTATGTTAGTTTGGAGCAGACAATGTTGAAGTTGTTCTGTTATTCTCATAACTGTCTATCATCTGTATTATTTACCTCTCTTTGAAAACAAAAAAACGTGTATGACCAGTAAAAAAGCACAAAATCCTTCTGTGTGACAGAAAAATGTTTATAGGTGAGTGCTTTATATTATTTATATGACCTTAAGGACCGCCAACAAAAAGCTTGTTTTTCTTTATAATAAATTTCTTAAAATTTGGACAAACTTTTTAACCTTCTATGATTAATATAAATAATGATTAATTATTAATGAACATTAATCATTGGTCATTGATGTGCCACATTTATAAATACAATCAAAAATAATTTTAGATCTATTTATTTTTATTCTTTGTTTTTATCTATATGTTTTATATGTGTCACCCTACAAGACCTTCACTGAACCCAAAAGTCTGGAATGTGCACTCTGGAGTGTGGAAAACTACACTAGGAGTGTGGACTGGCATTAGATGATTGTGCAGTTGAAATTAAATCATGAAATAACAAAAAATGGCATTAATGTACTAACAAATTGACCAATTTGACCTTTTGCTGGAAAATGACTTTTTGCTCATTTAAAATTCTGATGTTTAATTAGTAAGTAAAAAATGACATTTCATCTTTTTGAGTTTCCAATTAAAATTCCTGAAAATTGTAAGCAATCTCACATCTCATATCAGAAAGAATTAGAAATCCCAGTCTATTTTTATGTCTATTGAAAACCTCCAACTTAAATCCGTGTTCTGTTTGACTAAGCCTTCTTAGTAAAATTACTCTAAGCCTCCATCTGCAGCTGCATGAGTAACAGTTTTCATGCGACAGCAGGAATATATATTTCAATCCATATGTTCCCTGTTTCATTGAGGTGGAGTATTCACCAGCAAATGGTTCTTACCTGCACTATTTCTCTTTATTGCTCACACAAGCTTCAGTTGTGAATAACATTAGCACAGCATCTGCTCTGAACTGGCATCTGAAACCTGCAACACTTTTTGGAATCTGAGCTCATTTCTGAGCTCCTTTCAGTCAAAGCTTCTTAAAAGCAACCTATTCTTTAATGCGTCCTATTTATAGACTGTAGAACCTTTATCACTACAAATGTGCAACAGAAAGGTTCTGTGGATGTTAGATGTTCTTTGTGAAGTGTAGATTAAAGTGTTGATTAAAATGTTTAATAACAAATATTGATTTCTTCTGAGATTATTTCTTTTTTATGTGACCATTAAAAATTAAGCACAAAATAATGTCTAGCGGAACTTGTTATAAAGTTAATAGATGCTTGTCTTTTGGAATAGATATTTAAGATTCATGAAAGCCTCCATGTAGAAAATATTAATAATTGCAAAAATCACATAGCAAAACATGTTGCATGTTCTTAACCCTAGAGTAGGTTTTAGTGAGCATGTCACAGTTGTTTATATAAGACAATGCTAAAATTACTCATGCATGCAATTGATGATTTCACACCTTTAATGGCTAATTACATTCAGTTACCATAAATTAAAATACACCCACACACATTATCGTACAAATATCCTTGTACAATCCTTAAAAAAATGTAAGGCCAGAAAACTGTGGCTGTACCTTCAAGGTCTGAGCAGCAAAGTAAAAATACGGTCAATAGAAGAGACAGTGAAACCAGCCAAAGTCTAGAAACAAATACATGCACCAGACTCAAGTCAAGGACTATATGCACAAGGTTGTAGTGTATGTTTACCTTCAATGTCACCATCTGTTCATCCCAATAGTTTGAAAGCAATTCCCCTAAGATGGTGTGTTGAACATTATCCTGTCTAATTTTAGCAGGGCAATTTTCAGTGATATCCCCACATTCCCCTGTCATTACACAATTATCACAACCTTGCAACCTACATTTAATTAGCTGCTGCAAGTCAATTAGTGTCCTGTACACATGTGCTTATCAAAATTACCACCACTGTGGGGAAAAACTACAAAAACAATTTATAGAATTATATCAGAAAAGGGGAAATATAAACATGAATGTGAGACAGGAAGAGGGGGTTTGATATTCCCAAAACAGATTGCTGGCGTTTACGATGGCAATAAATATGAAACGAGCATTATGCGTTATGCTAAAGAGTTTGTCAGAAATTGTCTGCCAAAATCGTGATGAGCCCGTATCCAAGCTCCCAAAGGGGACGAAATTAAATAAATACTTGATTCAATCATTTGCTTCACATAAAAAGATCCAGACATGTTGCATAACAATGTACAATAATAGAATATTTCCAGACAACTTTGTTAGATGCAGCTGATCCTCTCCACTTTTTTTCTGTATTTTTAGGACAAATGAACTGGGACAGATGGTTCAGGCCTGCAAAAAGCATAAAATATCTGAAACAAGTATAATGTATTATGTTTTTCTGTAATGGATTAAAGGCAATATGTGCTGAGTAGGCAGGTCAGAAAGCACCATAGCTACTCCATTAGTTCCATATGAAAGAATATTTACAAAGCTCTATACAACAAGTCATAGTGACCATGAGGTTGTCAAGCTCCAAAAAAGATAAATAAAGCTCCAAAAACACAACAAACATACCATTAAACTACTTTTGATTCTCCTACAAAACTATGGCTTCAGAATATAGTTGTTTGGACTTCTGTTAGCTTTTATGCTACTGTAGCTTAAAAACTTTTGCTTTCCACAGTAAAACAGAAGAATATGGAAGAAAATAACAGTGGGTGAACATTTCCTTCCATGATATTTAACATTTAAAATGTGGTTTCACTTAAACGTGAACTATAAACTATCAACTATCAACTATAAACGTGAGTTGTGGGTCTTTCCAGAATGGCTTGCTTTATCTCTCATTGTGCTATTTTTTCTCCCTGTTTTGTTGCAATTTTTTAATAATCCTAATGTTTACAAGAAGAGGACATCCCACAACACAGGAATGAGAACAGCCATGCAGCACAGAGACACTGCGTTCTGCAGACATGCAATCTAAATGTAATGTAAATGTGTTGCATTCTCTGATACAAATCAAATGACACACACACGCACAAACACGTGAAGTATTAAGGACAGAGATTAAAAAATAATAATAACGTAACGTATTCTGAATAACAGGTGGATGCATCTACAGTAGTACGCATCTCTCCGACAATGCTACTTTCATCAGAAGCATTCCACATTCAAATGCATTCCCTTGACTTCCTTTCATTTTTTTCTTATTTGGAGTTCTTACATTAGCACTGTTCTGAATCACATCTAAATTTCCACAGGAGTCCCAGTGAGGGTCCATCATCTGAGCTGTCCAGCTGTGCTCACACCCCCGCCCTGCTCGCTCGTTATTTGCCGCACATCAATTACCAGAACGTGCTGCGATTTTATAAAACGTTTAAGTGAAGCAGAAAATCCTTTGCGTGGTCTCAAGCCCTTTTGCCCATATGTTTCACAGCTTGCCCATTCAACTACTTCAAAAAAAGTTTGCTATCAGAAGCAGTTATGCAGATTGCCAAGTGGAGGGCCGAGTGCTGATTAAACTGATTGTATAAAGGTTTCTGCCTCGTTATTTGTGAGCGGCACTCATATGAGTGGTAATTCTAAATCTGAAAAAAAGTCATTCTTTTTAGTGTAAATAACAGCACCACATGTGATAAATAGCTATTGTGAATCATGATACCGAGTTTATGTGCAGGTTCTCATGGAGCAACATTTCTTCAACCTAAATAAGAGAATACCACATGCCTAAAAAATATGAACCAAAATGTATGCCTAATGGGGTAGATAACTAGACTAATTTTATTAACACGCGAAACAGTGAAATTGATGCACTCTGTTTAATATGGGCTTGTGAGATATACATTACCTCTAATGTGTTTGTTGTTATTAAAAAGCTGGATGTTTAAAAAAAAAGGTCATAACAGAAATAAACAAGATGACAACATGCTCTATGTTGTCCTTTGCATCAAGGGTGTCCTTTATATACCTCTAGGGCATGCGGCATTGATATTTCACTATGTACTTATAGTACATGACTAAGTTCAGCCCTTACAGAAAAAAAAGTGCCATTCTCAGACTTAATTAACCTTTGGGTTCGCTGCACATTTGCTTCGTTACAAGCAACAAACCACAACAGATACTTTTTTTGATGGTCTTTCTGAATGTCAGTTTTTTTGTTGTCTGTGCTTTAATCAGCTAGTTCACTTCTTTAATGAAGGCAATCTCGACCCTTCTTTGATCACGTGAGCGTATTTGAGATTCAGAATTTGTTTTGAATAATTTGAGAGTCTGAACCAAAAACAAAACAAAACAAAAAATTCCCATTAGTAAGATAAAAAGCTTTTCAAAGCACAGAGGCTGTGCAAAAACCTGAAACGGTCATTTTAAAATTGCCATAATATGCTCTAGCATCTTTTGCATCTCCTGTGTGGCAATGGAGGTGTCATGTCGAGATCATGTCTACTGATCTTCGGCAACATGTGATCCAGCGTGGTTGAAGAAACCTCCAGCGTCCTCCTCTGCATGGCTCTGAGAACAAACACACACACACAAATCAGCCCAACTCCAACAGGGACCCCAGAGACACATGAATCACAGGCGAACGGCATGCCCAAGCCTTGAGTTTTCTCCTTGCCTTTGGCAATATTTGAGTTTCTGAATAAAAGTCTTATTTGTAGATGCACAGTATCACCAACACATTGGATCCTACTGTTTTTTTTGGGACTACAGCAGTAATGGGAGAGGATGTTGGCTTTCCTTCCATCTAATGAATGATAACCACCCTGGATACAGCACAATCACGCCTCGGCCCTTAATGGGCCCTTCATATAAGAGGTTGAGAGCAACTGGTGAGATTGCAGTATATTATGACCTACCTTGGATGCAGTCATGCACTCACTGTGATGGGATGCAGCGAGAGGTTCTAAATAAACATTCAGAAGCAGATACGGCACATTAGGTTTATAAATTGAAGGGCAGTAATGATGAACTGAGTTGAGGGCATTTGATGGACAGTGATGGCTCCCCAGGGAGAGTCAGAGCTCTGCTGAGTTTTTGTGGGCTTCTATGGAGATGATTGAGAGCGTGTCGGCCCCTTTCCTGTTAGAAGATCTCATAGTGATTTGAGAGAATGAGAGCAGGGCTGAACATTGATAGCACTTAAGTAGCTTATCGCATCTGTGGAGCTTTTTAGCTGGTGCACATTGAGAGAGGGCCCTGAGAGTAAACACTTATCCTGCGCGCCAGTGAAATATTGTCATGACATCCTCACTCAAGGGCTTCCTTACAATAGATCACCCCGGTGGCCTCTTTCCAGTTCGTTCACTGTAGTTTAATATAAAGCCACTTATAAAAATGAAAACGCATACAGTATTTCTTCTGTTTGCAAGGTCAAGGTTTTTTTTTAATTCAGTTCAAATTCTGACCCTCTGATGGAGTTTCTTTTAAAATTAAATGCATGTGTGCAATATATCAGATTGATCTACAACTAAATGAAAATACTGAAGAGCATGAATAAAACCTTTGTTTGTTAGTTGTTAGTTATTTTTTATTTAGTAAATGTGCTATCCAAAGTGAGGGGCTTTAAGAGCTAGTTCATCCAAAAACTAAAATTCTGTCATAATTTACTCATCTGTGTTTATTTCTTTAGTAATTGTTAATAGTGACCACATCTGTGAAGAATAAAAACTAAATAAATATTATTAAAGGAGTTCATATGGCTGTGAAATGTAATCTACACATTGCGAGCCACGTTAAGCGCCACGTTTACAAATGTAATGGTAACTAAACAGCTCTTCATGATTCATTCTCCATGATTTACATCTTCAACAGCAGCTCTATCACATCATTGCATCATATCACTGTTGCATTGTGGTACAGCTTCCATAGTTGTTTACCAGAATTTGTTTTGTCTTTGCTTATAACTTAACTTTTATGGGGTACTGAATCAACCGGTTGGAAATGAGTTTTTATAGACATTTTAAAGACCAGAAGCTGTTACGAGCATGTGTGCTGTATTAGTGCTGTGTTGCACATTTCAGAGTCATATAACACAGCTCTACCGTTTGTGTCCATGGGCATCAGTCTTATTTGTATTTAGGTGCAGTTTTCATTTACTGTGGCTCTAAGGAGCTGTGACTCAACCCCAACGGATGACAAAGCTGACTCACTGTAAAAGTGGAAAGGTATCTGTGGGGATATGTGCAGTAATGGTATTTATACAGCTCTTCTCTGCGATATACATTCCTGTGTTCGTTCAACCAATATAATTCTAGTAGGTACGTTTTGCGCTGTTTGTAATGTGGACATTAATTCTGATAAATGTGTTATGCTTGGCAATGATGACTAACAGAATGATGTACACTGCCCTTCAAAAGTTTGGAAACACCCCTGGCAAAGTGTGGTTTTGGACGATATCAAATCCTTATAATTTTTTGGTGCAAATACATTAAAGTAACTTCACATTATCATTAAAGACCAGCAGTAATAATTTATTCTGTCTGTCATGGAATGGCCTCCTCAATCACCCGACCTCAACCTAATTAAGCTACTATGGGAGGAACTGGACCATGATGTCTGTAAGAAGTGTCCACCAAGCAGTGTGAATCATCTTTGGGCAATCCTTCAGGAGGCTTGGAGTAATATATAAGTCAATGTTTGAATAAACTGACAGCTCGGATGCCCAGATTATGCAGAGCTGTAATAGCTGCTAATGGTGGAAGTTTTTTCTATGTATAAACTGTTTTCATAGTTTGTGTTGTCCTTTATCAGTGCAAAATTATCACAAATTAAAAAGGATTCATGTCAATATTGTCCAAAACCCCACTTTTCTAGGGCGTTTCCAAACTTTTGGAGGGCAGTGTACATCATGCTGGTTTCCTCAAATTAGCTTGTCCATTCTGAATGTAACAAACATGTTTAATGTGGATGCATTTCTCGGTTTCATAGAAATTGTTTTAATGAAGCTGGAAGTCTCTTGAGTGCATCTATGATTGTTTAAGGTTGCTGGGGTTATTTTTAAAGTTTGGTTTTTTTGAAAGACAAATTGCACAAACAAAACACATTTCCCTGTTTGGTTTGGTCTTGATCCAGTAGAACTATACTATCACTATCCATCTATCATCTGTTCCTGCCCTAAGTACAACAGGCATAAACAGTATTTGTGCATTTTCACACAAATGGATTGTAGTTATTATAATCCAATACTCGCTCATTTCACTGTTTTCCTAACAAGATCATTTTGGAAATATATCTCCAGTATAGTTAGTTATTGTAAATTCAAATCTCACCTCAATATAAGCCACCTATTTTGAAGTCCCTCCATTTTAAGAATAATCAATGAAAAGGTTTGTTGTGTTTCATAATGATACTTTTCTTTGGGCTACTGCTGACATACAAGTATTACCATTTTGCTTGAGAATATAAATCATCCAACACTTGTACATTCTTTCCAATACTGCTGATGAATATTTCATGAACAAAATTGCACTTTCACTAATATCCAATTGTGCCAAACACCCCCACCCCAACGCATCGATCACACATCTCATACAGCTTACAGAACAGCCCTCTTTAGATCAAGGCTAAAACGTATGTCCTTAAACTCAAGGCAAGTTTGCCATTGCAAAGGAATATTGCATTTAATCCAATCGGATTCCAAAACTTAATTCCCCTTTTGTACCCGCAGTCAGATCTGCTGACAGTTTTAGGGTGGTGTTTATTATTGTGGATGATATCTACAGTGTCATCAGCAATTCAGTGAAGTTCTGCTGAGCGTACAGAGAGTTAATACAGACGCGTCGTTAAGAAACTGCCTGGTGGAGGTCAAGTGTTTTGAATCACTTACAAGAGATTTTAGTACCCATTTAGCATTTATTACCTCTATCCATCATGCAATCGTGCTTGAATGTTTTGACAGTGTTATACAAAGCAAGAATATCTATGAGTCTAAAGATGATCCCAGAGCCTACATTGGTGCTGAAGACAGACCCACAGCCGATAAACTGCATCCTGATATAGACCTGTCACTTTTGGCGAGATGTTTGGCGAGAGCTGAGCATAGAGGGAAAGATGACATAATCGGCTGGGAACTGGGAAGAATTCCAGATTGTTATTTATAATGTCTGTATTATCCAATAACAAAGAAGTAGTCAGATAGCCATGTGTTCTTATAAGAAAATGAAGGATGCAAACAATAGTTTTTACGGCTAGTTTTTCTTTTTTGTTGCCTAAAGGGCTGAAAAGCTTAAAATGTAAAATGTAGTGCAGCATGAATATGTTAATGTGTGACCACTTGAAATCGCATATCATAACAAATCATTTTGGTTCATTTTTGGTTCTGTAATCACTTCATTCTGTAATCAATCTGCTCCAACTCCGCACCCGGTTTCCAACCTCCCACCCCCTGCTGGCTTCACACTTATATGGACCAGCCCTTTATGCTTCTCTGTGCTTCAAATAAAACACTGCAAATACTGTAAAGCAGTTTGAGTAATAAGTGAAACATCAGTGAAACATACTAATGCTGGTTTAAATATCAGCACTCTTGGAATATCACTTGTCAAGTAAGATATCACATAAATTACTTGTCCAACCACGGTGATTGCTTTTTTAATGGTTAAGCCTTTATTTAATAACTGCGTACGTAAAGTCTTTTTTATATACTGTATACTATTATTGATTCCTGTTGTTCTAACAACCCCTGCTGTGTATATATACATTTTAAATCTATTTTCGCTCTTTGCTACGCTGTCTTTGTAATTATCAATCCCTTTTGAGTCAAACAATGTTGATAATGTGTTGTGTGAAAGTATGTTTTGTTATCAATTGTCATTTTCTACTATTTTAAAAAGCACCTTTGTTGATTGCTGTTTTAAATGTGTTATATAAATAAGATTGTATTGTATTGTATTATATTATACAGTCTCTTACACTTTATTGCATGATACTTAAGCTGGGATGTCGTTCAGTATTGGGGCATCTTGTCCTAAATGTGCCACATTAATGTCCAATGCTTGAAGCTAAACTTTCTCTGCAATGTCCAGGTTTTCACTTCAGGTTTCAAAGTTTGGGTTAAAAATACCCGGCGTGGCATAAATCCGCAGGGATATTTACAATCATCTGCCAGCTTTAAGAGCTTTCTTTCGGGGCTCATTTCCTCTGACAGATGCTCTTTTAATTCCTGTGGCTCTATCTTCCCAGAACAGAGTGAATCCTTATGCTGCAGTCAGCGACTTTGACACCTCATTTACACTTTGAACCCCTCACAGTAAGTCTTGACAGGTCTTCGTCCCCTCCGCACAGATAACCCTGTCGTCTTAGCTATTGTCTTCACATGAATTGTAACTGATTGGAAATTCTGTCCAGGACATAAGCAAACAGACCATCCTCATAACCTCCTGAGGAAACAGTCTTGATGCAATAACAGAGTGGATGTGAATAATACATACATGTCCTGGCTACATGCAGTGTAAACATTTCACCTCTATAGGTATTGTTATTCAATTCCAAACTAAACAATCAGCTGGAGACAGATGCTCTGTTCAAAATCCCAGTAAGCTGCCTCCTGAGGGAACATGTTAAGGCTTCATAGGTGTGGTTTTTAACTTAGTAAAGATATTATATACAGTTTACAAGATACTGTTTTAATGAAATTGTAAGTCAGCAGCATGATGTATCCATCATGAAAAAGTCAATTCCATAAAGCATTGCGAGGCTTACAAAGTATGAGAGATGTACGAATAAATGTTTGAGGTGTTGTTGTGGAAACAGTTTCATAAGGTCTGTAAGAAATGCCCTAAAGATCAGAAGTGCTACAGAATGCATGGAATCAACATTTAACCATCTGTGTTCCTGTAGCTCAAATGCCAAGGTCATGGGTTTGATTTCCAGAGAACACATGGACTGATAAAAATGTACCCAATGGCACTGTACGTTACTGTCGATATAAGCGCCTGCCAAATGCATAAATTTAAATGATTATTTTAACTATTTTCTTTCATGTCTAATGTATCTAAAAGTGAAGGATTTTTGAATAAAATAAAGTTCATAATAAAGTTATAAAGTGTTCAAATAAATATTTAAAAGTTAGTTTTTTTTAACTCACTTTTAAATGTAGTGTATGGGATACAGTATTGATATATTTGTACAGGAAAGCAGAATAAAACCCTATTTGTATAGATGGCAGCTTAAAGTCAGGTGCACACTGTATAATTTTTAATAGCCCTTACACTCGTTGCTTGTCAAACTGTACGAACATGATCCCAGCTTTACGACATGTCACATTGTGGAATATTAGTTGTCATTAATGTCACACCGTGCAACAGTCAAGATTAGAAAAAGCTGACCCACGCAAGAAGACGCTTTCAGTCCATGACACATGTGATAGTGAGCTGCACTCACATGCGGAATCGAAATGGTGGCTAGCAAACAAAAACAATCTCTAGTATTAATTTCGATCCATGCTCCTATTGGTTTAAAATTTGACTTTGGCGTGGAAGTCACACTGCAGGACTGTGCTTCAAAATTTCTGACACTGCCAGAACATTATCGCAGCAAAAATCTGATTGCAAAGGTCATTAATTGGCTGTCAGTAAACATATCAAACTAATGATCAGATTGTGGCCAAAATCATACAGTGAAGGAACAGGTGAAAAGCTGCATTGTTAATATTTGCTTCCGTGGAAGAACAGATCACTATATAGATGGATGACATAATTTTTAATAAGAAGTCATACAAATGGCAAAAAGTTCAAACAAATTAAACTGGGGGAATTTCCAAGCTTTGAATCTATGGCTTAATAGATAAATGAATAGGTAAAATTAATTCTGAATACAAGGTTTTTAGTATCTTAAATCCCTTCTAACACAAAAAATAGTTCCTTGAAAATGGTTTTGGTACCTGGCAACCACCTGTCCAGGCAGAATGATAATGTTGAAAAAGTACTGTTATCGTAAATCACAAAACAAGCTTGAACACTTTTCAGACAATCAAACAGCGGGACCCCTTACAGAGGAGACAGTTTTCCAAGAACCCTCAAGAACATTCCATCTTAAATCATGTTAATACCACTTATATTCTTTAAAACATGGTCATTTTGTCAAATTGCTTTTGGGTTCAACAACATTCAATACTTTTCAAATACTTTTCAGTTTTTATAAAAGCTTTCATACAACAACAGTAGCAATATTAATAAATATAGCTGCAAGCAGCAACGACGGGATCAAGCCTATAAGTGGCACTACAGGAAGCATTTGATGCTTGAGCAATGAGATTAAGAAAAATAAGATGAGAAAAACATTTATTTAATAAAACATGGGTAAAACCCATTACAGCACAATAAAGTGATTTACACATTTTGGCCAGTAGGTAGAGCTGTCACCAATTTTGTTTTAATGTGGTCAGGATGTTGACAATGACACCTACAAAGTTTTGTGTCAATATACCAAAGCGTTGGCAAGAAACAGCTGTATATCCATTTTTGCATGCTTATCATGGAATTTGTTGAAGCGCTGTATGAGAATGGAATGGCCGATTGAAAATCTTTTAAAAAGTTTTTGTCAGGGATGTCTGTAGATGATGCGTATCAAATGTCGTGCAAATCGGACAAACACCCTAAGAGGAATTCAAAAAAGTAGGTATTACAAAAAATGTTAAATGACCAACAGGAAGTAACATTGATTATGACAAATGAGGTATTGCAAAACTCAGCATGAGCCAAAGAATCTAAAGAAAGCAGTTGCATGACAATATGTTATTGCAATAACGTATTAACAACAGTCCAATGCCGTGGTATAATGAGCATACACACACTCTGAAAAGAACAGCCTGGAAAATGGAACGCAACTGGAAGCAAACAAAACTGGAGGTATTTCGGATAGCATGGAAGGAAAATGTTTCAAATTATAGAAAGGCCTTAAAAGCTCCAGATCTGCCTACTTTTCAAAACTTTTAGAAGAAAATAAACACAACCCTAGATATCTATTTGACACAGTGGCCAAATTAACCAAAGAT
>JAZGTI010006342.1:0-23610 GCA_036877585.1 Botia kubotai | reverse complement strand
GTTAATGTGTTTACGCTCTGTGCGCTCTCTCTGCTACAGCGGGGCGCGATGACCTCCACATACAGGCACAGTCTCAATTTTTCAAGCACACACAGACTCTCCCCTTCGAACAGGCACAGTCGGTCCTGTACAAGCTAACACAGTCTGTTCTTTACAAGCTAAGACAGTCGCTTTTCCTCAGATAGTCTCACCTTTTCAAGCTAACTATCTCCGTTGCAACACATCTTCAAACAGTCTTCTTTACAAGCTAACGGTAGACAAACTCACGTTTATAAGCTAACAGTCTGTTCTCCACACAGATAATGTGTCTCAGTGTCTCTTTAACAGCCTTAAGCTAACACAGTGTCTACTCATTAAGTCAGTCTATCCTTTATATGCTAAAACAGTCTAACAATTTTAGGTTGTAAGAATATTTCTCTAATGTTTCCATTAAGTAACAGTAATGTTTAAAAAACATTGTTTTTGAGGGTTCTAGGAACATTCATAATTTCGAGTTATTCAGTTATAAAAACGTTATTCAAACATTGTTTGCATTTTGTAACGTTTTTAAAACATTCCACAAACTTCTTAAGAACACTTTTTGAAAGTGTTTTTTAAGGACTGTTTTTGATACATAACTTTAAAACAACCATGTTTTTTGATACATTTGAGAAAACCTTTAAAAAACATTAGCCAGCGTTCTGAGAACGCTCCCTGCTAGCTGTCTCCAAATAGACAGTCTATTCCCTCCACAGTCCCTCCTTTCCTGTTGGTGTCTCCCAATAATACATTGTCTGTCGGTCTTTCACTCTTCCAGTCTAAATGTCTGTGGAGAAAATACTTCAGTTTCACTTTATTCAGCATCGGCTGGGAGGGGTGAGGGGGTGGGTGCGTTTTGCACAGTTGTGGTTCCTCCTGTGAACAACCATGGCTGTCAGTGAAACATTAAACTGATTTGTGGGCTGTGTGATTCTCCTGAGGGAGCAGGGCTGGCAGTCTCTCTGCAGTTCTGTCCCTCAATCTCAATACTGATCTTGAATCAGTAAGGCTTGAAAACCTATCCACTAAATTGATGTTTTATATTAAACAGCAAGTGCAGTTCATGCTCGGAGTCCAGATACTGAGAAACAGATGTCTTCTCAGCTGAAACAAATTGTTGTGTGTGTGTATATATTTATAGTCTTGGCACACAATGGCCTTTGGTTTTTCCTTTTTGTTTTTTTTGCTGAATAATCCTGTCAGTTATATCGGCCTTGTAATATTATCTGTCATATGCTGTCATCTTAAGCCATATGATAGCTTTGTTTAAAGACTTTAAATCTATTATATGGCTTCAGAAGACATGGACTACTTTTATAATGCTTGCATGATACTTTAATGGTACTTTTATTTCATTTTTGAAGTTCATTTTTGTTTCATTTTTGAAGGCTCCAGTCATCACTCATTGTAATTGCTCGGTAAACATCGACCAGTTCTTAAAAGTATTTAAGTATTATTTAACCATTATTCAGAATTTCTTCTTTTGTGTTCTACAAAAGAAAGAAAGTTACATGCGTTTGAAGGTGAGTAAATATTGACACAGTTTTGATTTTTGGTGAACTGTTCCTTTAAATGTGTGTTCTGTGTTTGTTATGTTCGTGTGGTTTCATGTAATTGTTTTACAGTACACACCACCTCCACTCTTTGACCCAATATGGTTAAATCTACCAAATTCGCTTAAAAGTTTTTACAATCCTGCCTGTTTGTCCTCTGTTTACATTCATTTCTCTTTTATACATCCTCCAAAATGTCTTTGCGTTTGCGAGAGACACTTGCATCAGCCGACTCCCACCACATGTTTTATTTGAGGTAATTTTCAGAGCCCGGGACCCCCTCCACCCTCTGACAGAATTACAAGGCAGAAATAATCGCGCAACATAAAACACTATTTAAAGTTTTCACAAGGTTCAGACAAACGGAGGGGGGCAGTTTCCATGGAATATGCTCTTAAGAGGAATGCTGACAATTATGCACCCTGAATGGAAAAACCCGAGACGGATATCTGGCAGACAGTTTATATATTTAGTTATTTTGTGGCCAAAGACGAGCTTCACGTAACCAATGCCCACATGTTCCTCTCTGATGTTTGGTTTGCAGACTCAAACTCGTTGATCTCTTATGAATAAGTAATCGCGTGTAGAGTTGCTTAGTTAATTAACGGCCCGCAAACTGTCTTTTTTACGCAAGTAAGGTGATGTAAAGATGAACTGAATATGAAGAACTGCATACAAAGTGTGTCTCCTGGACAAGGGGGCAAGTAGATGTCCACTTATTGGCTACAAGAGGGTTTTATCACCGAACAGAGGCTGCCATGCATTCCTCTTAAGCCAGAAGGCCATGTCACTTTTTTCCGCCATCCCCCCTTCCTCTTTTATTTCCCAGCCTTTATTCCCCTCTTCCTCTGATCTGCATGGCCGCATCTCAGGTTTTCCTCCTGAAGCGATCTCTATAAATAGACCTTCAATAGCTGCTGCCTAACAAACCTGCTCATCAGAACTAATTGCCAAAGAAAAGTTATATTTTTCCAGCCTTCGTTGCTTTAACCCTTCGCGGCACTTCCCCCACGACTGCCTCGCCTCGCCAACCGAGATGCTTTTTAAAAAATTCTGTGATGTTTTGAGATAAAAAGGGCCAAATTGAATCATTTATATTGAAATGTACAGATTGAAATTGTTTTTGTTCGTTTTTTAATTTCCGCTCGGATTATGTTAAACGATTAGTTCAGCCCCAAAGAAACCTTTAATTAATTCATTTGATTTAATTTAATCATTGTTTATTCACTTTCATGGCGTAACAGAATAAGAATTTACTGGTAGCTGTTTTCCATTTAGCTGAGTTACAATGAATGGTGACAAGAGTTTTCACCCTTTAAAAAGAACACAAAAGCAATATAAAAGGATCATAAATGTGTCCCATATGAATCATTTGCCAAGTTTCCTGTGAAGTCTGAATCATGCTTTTGAGTGTTTTCGTTCTTTTACAATAAATCGGATAATTGTGTTTACAAAATCGGTCTAAATTATTTCATGCCCTTTTTAAAAGCTCTGGTTCCTATTCATTGAACCTGCATGGATGAGAGTGACCCGTACATTTTTCAGAATTTCATCTTTAGTGTCCTAAAAAATATATTTTATACTAAACAAACATACAGACTTGGAATTATGGTGAACTATCTGAACTATCCCTTTAAATAAAAAAATGAAATCAGAATTGTTGATGTGTATTATTAAAGAGGGGTGTGTGTGTTTGTGTGTGATTGATAGCCTCTACCAACAGTGTATGTGTCTGAGGGACAGGCCGACCCTAGATCACAGTGGCTTTGTTTGGGGGTCTGTCTGACAGTTCCGTGACCTCATTACCAGACCAGCGTCTGGGGGCATTTATCAGCGTGGGGGCCCCCTACGCCCATACTCGCTCCATATTGGCTCTGTTCCTTGTTTTCTCCTATTGTAATGTCCAGTGTTTGTGTGGTTATATGGTGTAGGGTTCCCTCTTGTGAGTATGTGTGCTTGAGAGAGCGTGCAAGGTTTAAGGTGTAGCCGCAAATGATCTGAATGCTTTCGGTCTGTTTTCCGTCTGCTTTAATTGACTGTGACCTTAAGGGTGTGGGTGCACAGAATAAAGGACTCAGGCACGCCCACGCGTAGACATGCGTGCACAGCTGCGCACACAGAGACGCAAACACAAGCACACACACCCACGCACTCACAAAATTACAAATACACTGGGGAGCTATAGGTAGGCATAAATTTACTAAGCACTGCTGGCCTAGGAAAAACAGTTTATGTCCACTAATTTATATATATATATATATATATGTGTGTGTATGTGTATGTATATATGGCATTCTTCCATCTTTGGTGTTTATAATGCAGATTGTTGTTATTTAGGCTAACACGTCTGTCAGGGATTAGAGCAAACTCCCAACCTTAATTTTAAACTTTAACACACAACTCGCCTTGTACCGTTATAAAAATCATGCGTCTTTATTCAGGTGAGGTGTAGAAGTTTATTAAGAAACCAGATGTGCTTGGGTGCAAACATCTCACATCAGACTTAAAAAGGGTCTCTACTTTTATCTAGGGAATGTCATAGAGACATTAAGGAGTGTTGTTTTGAGCTGGGCGAGTAAGTTACCACTCAACACACTCTAGCATTGTGGTGTTTCTAAACCCTAAAAGTTCTTCATGAAATGTTAATTTGTTGTTACTTTGTTCCTACGTTCGTTTTCTTCTTTACGTGAGGCACCTGCAAATATCTGAAATTGTACAAAGCTGACACTGCACTCCACTATCAAACACTAAAATGCCACAGCTCTGTTTCCTGTAGAATGCCTGAAAGTGTGTGTTTGTGTGTGTGAGGGAGAGCGTGTGTTCCTCTGTAATGGAGGCAAAATAGGCCTTTCTCTTATCAGCAGAGTCTCCTCTCATCCATCATGGCTGCCCTCTGTTCTCTATGCACGTGTGTGTGTGTGTGTGTGTGCGCGTGTGTGTACTTATGAATAACAAGCGGGGTGATGCTCCTAGACTTTGTTGAATGAAGATTTCACATCCAAAAGGCAGGAAGGGACATGAGAAGACAACCAGAAAACAAACGACACCATGTGCTTTCCTGTTTCCACCATTTCCAGTGCTGGATTTAGTCAGATTTACGACTCAGCAGAAAAGGCCATTTTCCAGGCGAAGCCACTATTCCCAAATATAACATTCGATTTCCTCATGCCTCATGTTGAATTTAACATTATTTCATTGACTGTTTTATAAAAAGCAGTATAAAGCTTCTCTTTTGGGTCACATTTCAATCATAATAAAATGTTATAAAAAGTTATGTTATACGTACTCATTATAAGTTAAACAATTGCATGCAACGCTTGCATGCTCATTATTTTATAAACATATTGCAAAATTATTTTCAGAAATGTTTTTCAACTGTATTTCACCATATTTAAATAAATTTCACACATTTTCCCTTTGAAAATGTGACAAAAGTATGCAGGTTCAATTTGAACCCAGATGTAAATGAGC
The DNA here is from genome assembly GCA_036877585.1 of Botia kubotai. Classification (NCBI taxonomy): domain Eukaryota; kingdom Metazoa; phylum Chordata; class Actinopteri; order Cypriniformes; family Botiidae; genus Botia; species Botia kubotai. The sequence goes on along the minus strand of JAZGTI010006342.1, from coordinate 18,568 downwards.
TTATGTGACCAAGTTATTTCCATTATATCCATTATACAGAGGCATAAAAGCAGCATATTTGTGACTAATTACATTTGAAACAGACATATGTTTGGTCAATCGGACATGATTAAACAAACTGTTTAATCATGAAAACCAATTTAACTGTTTTTAGATGATATTACTGCAGACAACATTAGCTTCAAACAGGCCTGGCGAGGCTCCAATAAGGCAGTGCCAATACATGCCAGATGCTAGCGTGCCAGGAGCGGTTGGCATGTACAACACACGCAGCGAGTAGGAGGAAAAATACAGAGGCTGGAGATGATGGTAAATAATTCACCAGGCTGATCCAGGCAGCTGTGTATTTGGCTGGTTTAAAGATGTATTGTCTTGGAGAAGGGCAGCTGGCAGAGACTTCAAGTGTATGTTTATGCGGGACACGGGAGGAATGTGTTTTTGCTAGTTGATCGACCCCAGCGTCGATCACAAACCCTCTAGAGGACGTGATCATTGATTTGTAAGATGAGGAGATCTGATTGGACACTACTTGACATAGATCTACTGAGCTGTGTTTCTCTATTTGATCCTTTAGGCTCTGTATGTAGTTTTACATTAAAAGACTGATGTGTTTTTTTTAGTGGCTGGGGTTGATACGTATATCGATATTGATTATATTTACATTATTCATTTGTTTGTAGAAATCAACAGTATTGATATTAATAACACCATTAATATTATATTTAATGGCATCTAGGGTAAAAATACCCCTAAGATTGATTCCAGGGGGGCAAATATTGCTGCGTATTTAAAAAAGTTATGACACTTTTATGTATACTGACACTATACTGACAAATATGAAACATATGTCCTTGAAAATCATTTCAAAATCTAAAAATGTATCACCGTACCTTTCTTTCTGAGTTTTGGCTATTAAGCTGTTAAGAGCCCTTTACGTTTTTCATTTCTCATCCTATTTTGACCTCCCTGTCTCCAACATAATCTGTCTCTTTTCATGCCACAGTAGTCCAACAGATTGTGTTTCCACCTTAGAGCCCTCTAGATTCAACAACGACTCACACACGCACAAACTTGGCCCCTTTCCTGGAGATTCACCGCGTTTTATATCCATTCGTTACCAATACATGCGTTACCAATACATGCAGTTTTATGAACTGCAGGCTTTGCGAATAAACGCGGGCAGATTGCATCTGCAGAGGTAGATGGTGTTGGAGAAATGGCAGGAGTCGTGCTGAAGGCAGCCAGGGGAACTCTCTTTTGGCCAGGCCTCCGGTATTATGTTGAAACCAGATGTTGAGAGATGTTTCCTCTCGGTCACGTGGGCCCCTCTGGTGCGGCGCTTACATAAATGTCAGCTGTACGGTAGCCAGTGCGGACGGGAGAGCAGGAACGGAGGCCCAGCTGCTCACACTGGGAAGATGAAGAGTGCAGTGGGGTTAGTGCTGCTGTCTGTTCTCTGCCAGCTCTCTCTCTCTCTCTCTCTCTCTCTCTCTCTCTTACTTTACATGACACAAGAGTGAGAGATGCAGGCAGCAGCCGGTTGCAGGAATCTCGCTTTGCAATCATGTTTTTTTCCACCTGCTCGATGACCTGCTATCATTATGGTGGACATGGGCGTGCAGAACACATTCTTTTGTTGTGTAAAGATGTGGAGGATGAAAGGCAGGTGGTGGTGAAGCACCTTTATAAACGTTACACGGGACGATAAAAAAGTGTGGCGCAGACGCAACATTTAAATGCGTGCATCTGATGCGTAGTTTAAACTATTGAAAGTTGGCAAAACTTAAATGTCCGTAAGGATGTTTATTTTGGTCTATGATAGTCTTATTATAATAGAAACAAATTAAGTGTCCAAACTTCTGGTTGGTTTTGTATTATGTAGAACCGTCACGCTTGTTTGCCAGTATTGTTCCCGCCATGGTTAGATATCGGTGGGGATGGGCCTTACTCATACAGACCAATCCGGTAGCAGCATCCCCAGTGTATAAACCAATTAGAAGCAGGGCAGTGAAAATCTCACGGGGAGTCAAATTTCGGTGCAACACAAGCGAAACAGGCATTTGATTTGATTTGAACTAAAGAGGCAGATATTTTGCCACTTCTCTACAGCCCAATTCTGTGGCTCTCATTTTATTAAATATGTCTACTAGGGTGACTCCTACACTGCTAATGAAACGCGAGCAGCAGTAAAGGCGTATATATCTTTATGCCGCAGTGGCGTAATGGCCTGCGTCCTGGAGATTACAGCACTCAGGGCTCTGTTTTATTCGGCCCCTGCGCTCAGTAATGCGTTTGTGCGTGGTAGGCATTCCTATACAGATTTTTAATGTGAGGCCTTTTTGTCCAACGGAGAGATGTATTCACAGCCATGTGTAATGTCATTTCATGTTGAAACACCCACCCTATGTTCAAATGAAAGGGGCATTGATGTTCATCTTAATCTGATATACTTTAATACCACAGCATCAAAATTACTCGACTGTAAGGACCCATAAGAGGAGGGAGGTGCACCGCCACCCGAACCGAAACAAAGACACGGTTTGTTTTCGAGCTTTTTTTATTTCTTTTAATGTGTCTTTTTTCCCCTTCGTGATCAAAATTTCACATCATTAAGAAACCTGAGCTGTAAAACACATCATTCATCTCTAACTTTATGACAGAATGGTACAGTAATAGATTACAGTCGCAAATCTTTCCCTGGTGCATTTCCAAGAATTCATTGTAAAGTGTTTCGCTGGTACTTGCACAAATACTGCGTTCATATGTGCGCTTGCGTGCATGCGTGCATGGCATGCGGCTGCGCTTCTGCTTTTTGTTCGGTTTTTCTTGAGCAGTTTTTCAAGCAAAGAGGACTGAGTCATGGAGAACTCATACAAGGGAAAAAACGAGGGCATATCAGAAGAGAGAGAGAGAGAGAGCACAAATAGATCCATACACATACACAATTCTTTTAAAGCACACACTGTCCTTTGCACATTGTCAAGAGCTGTACAAGGTGATACTCTTTCATTTGTGTATGAGAGTGAATGTGTGTGTGCGTGTGTATGTGTGCACACATGCACTCGCTGTTTCTTTTGAAGAGAACAAAATCAGCCCTGGGACATCTGATAAATTAGGGTATCCGTTTGAATACATTTTGAGTCTTTCCACATCTTTTCCACCATCTGAAATCAGACGTCTGCATTTGTCTTTTCTAAACATCCTTTTTCACACATGCTGTAGAGAAACTAAATATGATTGACAACATTTTTGCTATCTGCTTATTTCAAATGCTATTGAAAATCACATTTAAAGAGAAAATTGTTTTGTAAAGTAGCTTTTTTCTGTTTGTTTTCTGTTTTAGGATTTGCGTAAACAGATAGCTCCTTTGCTGAAGGGCTTCCAAGCAGAGGTGAGTTCTGTTCCTAAATCTTTTTATATCTTATGTCCTACTTGTATTTATGACCTTACACTTTTAAATATGAAGGTTCAAATTAGATCTATAAAATGTTTTACGACCTGATGTCATTGGAGAACCTTTAGTTCCACATTCTCTAGTTTCTATTCTCTCACAGCTTTGTACTGGTGCTTTAAAGAGCCCAAAAAACAGTACATTGATAGGAACCAGATCCTTTATTGTACCAATAAGACGTCTCAAAGGAACCATGAAGTCAACTTCAATAACCTTCTGTGCAGTACATCATGTTATTTTATTTTTTTCTCCACAGTACCACAATCAAGTATAAATAGAAGTAAATTATTAATATTTAAACTGGTAAATATGGTTTGTGCAGAAGTTGCCATTTTTGCCATGTCTCCAGGTGCTGTGCTTCTAAAATAAAAAACTGGCAATTTATTTCCATCTGTAGATTTTGCTGTCTACTATCTAAGTCTATCAAACAAGCATGTTTTCTAGTAAATATAATTTTAATCGGCAGTCAAGTTTTTCCTATGTACTTAATGTTGCTTTTTTTATCCTGTTAGCCTTTAGTAATGTAAAACTCATAGTCAGGGACATTGTTAATAAAGGCCCCTGGAGCATTTTCTGGCACTCTGTGATGAGTTGCTCTGTAGTATAGGGCCCTCTATAATATAAGTCCTCTGTAGTATCACCTACTCATTTGGGGCCCACCTATAGTAGTACAGTATACTTTAAAACTAATACAGGTAACTGGATGAGGTGAGACCGGTTCTGTACAGGAAGGAGGAAAACCAGCCAATGCATTTGAATCAGATCGTTCAGCCTGAACAGTACAGCATGACAGTGCAGATCAGTTAGCAGTCAGAGAGCCCTGCTGTTAAACTACACCCTCCTTTACCCGCAGCCAGTATGAGACCAATTAATATAACAACATTCCCGCTATGGGAAGGGCAGAGTATGGCTTTATATACTGATGTAGCACAAGATGACCATTTCTGCTCTGACTGTAGTCTCTATAGACTGAAACAGGGCTGTGTTTCACAACAGTGCTTATTATGTGATGGTTTGTTTTCTTGTTATTTTTTGACGTCTGCACAGATCCCCTTAAACAACCTCTATAGTTTGTCAGCATCTAATCAGATCAGACAGTTTTGTTATGTTCTCGCTGTTTGCTGTCGCCCTCTTTTATTTTTGTCCATTGAGTGAAATCTTAATGATGTTTTCACACTAGGGTGTCAGGTAAGTCTGTTTACTGTGGGCTGAGCCAGAATGATGGACTTCCAGTTTCACATTTTCAAAGATAAACCTTGTTTTCATCTGGTTAACTAGTTATTTTGTGAGGAGGAAACAAGTATTTTTTTCTAAAAGGGTATAATGTTATATACAGTAGCATTAAAGATTTGTATTAATATGTAAATGGTTAAAAATTGTCTTGAGTCAGTCACCAAAGATAAAATATATTTGCCAACACAGCTCAGAAATGTTTAAAATGATGATGTGAAACAAGATTTCCTTTATGATGAATAACAGTCACTTTATTTGCCTTTGACATCTCAGCTTAGTGACCATTGCTGATAGTTGAGAACTAGGACATGGTGCTGTGTTCCATAAGTAATGCACATTACCATTCGATACGACCAGCCAGATATTTAAATGCTCTCTGCAGCACAGAGTCTGTAAATATCATAATAATAGAAGGGCTTTCATATTTAATTTTTTGAATGCTTATAAACAATCTTTATTTAAGTTCATTATCAAAGGGCTATTTTAGTTCTATGCGTGCTTTTCTGTAATTCAGTCAATTAGTTGTACCGTGACATGATTTCAAACTGTGTTTGATAAGGTTTGATTATGCTGCCTTGAATAACTCGCTGTAAAAGTTTCTGCATCTCTTAGTTACCAGCCAACCAAAGTATGTGAACTATAAAGTGTTTCCTGTGCTCTGTGCTGTATTACTGAAAATGTTAAATTGTCTCTGAAAAGATATTCATAAGCTCTTAAATGGCTGTGTTTCGCAACAATAGGCCTTTTACACGATTGTATTTGTGGTCTGTAAGGTATTTAACTGCCAGATTCTGCCAAATACGTAAAAACGAACTCTTTGTATGTCAGCTCTTAGTTAGCTCTTTGTATGTTGAGCAGCCCTGCCTTTGCAGGACTTGGCACAGTCAATAATGATTTCAGCCCGACCTTTTAACCACCCCAGCTTCTTTTAAAGGGGCTGCAGTACTGTAGCGGTACCGTGCAAACAGTAGCGTATACCATTTCAAATACATTACATTTATGCATTTGGCAGACACTTTTATCCAAAGCGACTTACAGTACATTCAAGTTATACATTTTTGTCAGTACGTGTGCTCCCCTGGGAATCGAACCCACAACTTTTCCGCTGCTAACGCATTGATGGAAGTGTAACGGAAACATTGTAGGCTATGCATAATACCATTTTCCAGTGATGGGAAGTGATTTTTCCTCTTAACTATTGCTGTTGTCTTTCTTGTCAGGTGTTATATTATGAGTAAGCGAGCGATGACTTTGAAGTTTAGCGATACACGTTAACTTGCTAAGTGGTGTGATCATACTTTGATATATAACATAATATCAAATCAAGTAATTAAAAAAAAAAACAAAGATGTAGGAAAGCTTTTACGCAAAACATTTCATGTTTGTTGGGTTCCAAAATACAAAATGATGGAGTGTTTAAAATGAAAAGAAACCATTTTGGACACTATGTTTGGACACATTCTAGTTTTTATACTCTGTAATGGGAGGGAAATCTGTGGTCACTCGTGCAGAACACGTGTGTGACCTGAGGGAAACTGACTTCCACTCAAAATGACCTTGAGACTTGTTTGTTAAAAGTACAGGTAATATTGACCACTAAGGTTAGTTCAGATAAACGGTCTAGCATCACCTGTTTAACCATATCTATCATCTCAACTTTTTGACCTAAGTGTCCAAAAGTTTCCAGATACATTTTCAAGCCGTTGTATGTGAACATTTTCTTTTTATTTCTTCTCAAAAACATCTTCAGTATCCGTGAAAGTGTATTTCTGAATACACAATGTGGCGCTTGATGGCCTTCAGCAGCACCTTTGTTAAGAGGCTGTTGAGGGCCTCGACCAGGCGCGATGCAGCTTTTCTGTGCTGTATGTAACTTTGATGAAGTGAAGGGTATGAGTGGTGGCTCCTTGTTCCCCTCTCATGAGCCAGTCCTGCTGTCTAACCGCTCCATTATAGCTCATTGTGGTTTCAGAGTTGTGTTCTCAAGGACTGGTCTGTTATTAACGGAGGTGGTCGCTCCACTTCAGATCACCGCTTGGTTAAAAATAAATCCCAGATCTACTGCTCTAACAGCTAAATCTTTTCAAACCCACTCTTATTTTCGTCGTGAAATATTTTCTTTATTGACAGTGTCGGAGGACAAAAACAGTCTGGCCGCTCTGACCAGAGCTGTACTTTATTTTGGCATTTTTCTCACACGTCAGCTGTTTGACAATAATTGGTGGCAGGGATGGGCTACTTGTGTTTCTGTCTTGTCAGATTGACCATCCATTAAATCTTAAAATAGACCACGAGGCTTAAATGTTACAGCAATAACTTTCAACAAAAAAGGTGGAGTGCGTGTATAATTCAATGAGAGAATACAGCAGTTTTTGTAACGGTCGAATGCTTTTTCTGTTTAATTTCAATCTTTTTCGGCCACGGTGGGTTTGTTAAAATAGCACATTGGAGTCGGAGCGATGCAGATCTTGCTGGTCCTTGCCACATGTAGTGCTTAGGGTTCGAGAGAGTGAGTGCCTCCTCTTTTCCTGTCAGGAAATGAGAGTACAATAGGGAGCTGTACATAGCACGCGGCCGGGGCCCTGTTTGGGGTTGCAAACGCATGTGTGTGTAAATCAGAAGGGGGTTGAAGGTTACTGTACTTTAATGTAAAGAGTTTTTCTCCCATTTTTTACCTCCCATTTTACCTGGCTCACAAGGCCACATGTTGCTGATGTTTTGAGAAGACTAGATAGATATATATGATATCTAGACTAGATATCTATACCATATAGATATATGGTAATGTTTCCTTAAGCAATGCCTAAAGAAATAATTCACCCAAATATGAAAATTCGACCATCAGTTATTTACGCTTATGTAGTTCCAAGCCGACATATTATACAGTATATGTATTACGTCTTCTAAAGTCATTACATTATCTTTGTGCGGGGAACAGAACAAAGTTTAAGTAATTGTTCATGAACAATATTGACTTCTTAGCTCATCTTGGTGTGTTAATGAGATTTTATGAGAGAAGTATGTAATGAATTGCTTCTTTTCAAATTTTCAATAAATCCATGTGATGTAGTTCACAAAACTGGTTTAAATAATTTGTTATGAATCTGATATGTCTGGTTCTCACTGACTCAGTGATCTAGTCGCATCAGCTCACTGGAGGGGAAGATTATCAGCTAATGAAAACAATTTCAGTCTGTTCTTTACCCAGAGCTATTTCATGATTTCAGAGGAGCTAGAATATATTGCACAAGTTCTATGGATCACATCAATAATGCATTTATGGTACTTTTATGTCATTGCTTCTTCTCTTATATTGCATTAGCATGGAAAAGAGAAACCAGTAAAATACTTTGTTTCAATTTATATTGCATTGAAGAAAGTCATACAGGTTTACAATGACATAAAGTGGAGTAAATAATGAACTATTCCTTTATGTCAGATCCTCTCAGACATTTTTTGTACTGACTTACTGTATGAGAAAACTATTCAGGTTTCTAACACAATATTTTCGGTGTCTTTTGGAAAAGACATAAAGGAAAAATAGGCCTCATTTAGCTTCTTATCTCAAGCTTCATTTTGATAATGGATAAACGTCATTACAAAGTGGAAAATTTAACATTCTGAAAGAGAGAGAGTAAGCTGACCTGCCAGGAAAGATCTCTGCAAGGAGAGCTAATCACCCTGGCAGCCATTTACAGAGTGCCGTAGAAGTTCTACAAATTTGGAAGTCAGTATTTATTTGACGTAATTGTGCACTAATTTTAGCTGGCCGGAGTCTGCCGAGTCTCAACATGGCCGAGCACTGAGGAGATCATTTGGAGTGGAGCTGGCAGCACAGATAAATTAGTTTGGATCAAATGATAGACTCATGCTCAGAGCTTGATGAATCAGAGGACATTAAATCATGCTGCGAAGTCTGTGCATGCAGACAAACAAGTTAAGCTCTCCTATGTGTTGAGAGATTAGACCTGAACGCTTATATTATGAGTCTGTTTCTTAAAGATTATCAGATTTTATGCTTACTTCTTAGACATTACAAATTATAATTTCGTCCCATAATTTCATGCTTTGTAGCACAATGCAAGCATATACCCATATTAAGAGAAAATCAGACTCTAAGCCATGTTGCAGTAGTTAATGCTTATGCTAAACGTTAAGCCTTGATGCACATATGGGTAATTCAGGTTTGAGTTCAGACTGTACCAATCTCCCCTTCCAAACAATTTCCTGCAGCTCTCCACTATTTGTTCTGTTTTATCTGAGGTATAAAGTAGAATGGAAACAAAAATAAGAGAAACTCAGGGGTCAGATATCTATAGCTTTGAAGGCAGATCTTTTGTTTGAGGTTGATGCAGGTCAGTAGACCTAATTTTCCTTCCCCATCCCCAGTGCCAAGTCTGTGCACCCCCACAGAAACAAGAGCTATTTATAGCTGTCCCCCACACCCTTCTCAATCTCTGACCAGGCTGGACCATAAGGGAATATCACTGTTTAAACTAGCATGTTTTTGATGCCACCAGATAGTCTGTGTGTTGTGTGGTTCAAACAGAAAGACTATGTTTGTCTTTATATGTGTGTGTGTAAATCAAATATAAGGAGGTTGGGGCAAGTTGTCATACACTTTCTTCATTGACTGTTTTTCAGTGTATGTTTATTTTTGAAAGTCATTTACTCTATAGAGACATACCCCAAAGCCTCATACCCTAACTATAAAAAAGCTGTTAAACATTTCCGCTGTTACTGCCCAGGAAACAGATACGGTTCACCGAACACGTGTTGAGCTATTGTGACAACATGGGGTAATAGTGGAACGATTTCACAATAGCACCTAATAAAAAACAGCCAATTGTAGCATTTCAGCAATATTTAAACAGTAAAACTATTATGGGACACAAATTGTTCATAAAAACAACAACGTGTACAAATGTATGGCTCTCATGTATGGCTGTTTGCATGATGCATATGTGTAAGTTTGCATATTCTGCGATGTTAAGATGCCAGATGCCCTGAGATTGAGCTGCAAGCAGAATAAGAGAATTGCAGATAATCTAAACTGAGCTGCGACCGCATCCGCATGCATTACATACGCGCTTCTGGGCAGCCTTACGCTCTCTTAACCTCCTGGCGGTATTCTGTCTGGTTCAGAGCTCTGAAAGTTTAAAAACTGACATTGGTTCCTGCTGGATTTCAGGGGTAGACGTGGACCTGTGCCGAGAGAGAGAGAGCGAGAGAGAGGCAAGTTTAATTGCTCCATCTGCAAGAAGGCTGCAGAACTTGGCCTTGCCTGGGCTGATCCAGATGTTTTCCGGCAAGAAACATCTGAAAATGTTTAATTTCTTTCCCATAGGAGTGAAAAGTCTGTTACATGTTGGATATTTACAGTGGCAACTGCCCTGTTCCATCCATCAAGGCCTAAAGTCTCAGAGCTGCAGATTTACAGCTTTTATTTGATGTTCTGCTACTGGAAGACCAAACACACAACACTTGTGAACATGTAAACAGCACAGGAGTTCAACATTTACTTAATGGATAAAAGCGATACAGTTGATTCATACCACGTTGTTTTTGGGTGCGGGTACTGCTGCTTTAGTTAGGTCTGTGCTGTTAGTTTTTAGGCTTTGAATTTTGGAAAATTTTCTGTCCCTGTTTTCTAGGATTTTGTGAAACCATTTCAGGTTCTGCATTATAGAATTTTGAAAAACCCTTTCAGGCACAGTTCTGGTTTTTCAATTCCCTGCCCCAACTGTATAAATGTAGAACTCAGGTTAAGTTAGGTGAAGATTTTGTTCAGTTTTTAGCAGCTCTTAAATTACTGTATGTAGCCCATAATGATTTGGATCCTTGTTTCCTGTCAGGTTTGACCCACTTTGTTAGATTTGGCCCAGTTGGGCCAGACTGCATGCTGGTTCTACAGCACACTGTCATCAGTACACTGTCATCATCAGAGATGCACTCGAGGGAAAGTGCTGCCATGGCATTTTATAATTTCTGTATGTGGTTCACCACACCCTGCTGAGGAGAATCACTGATGCCTCAAAACGTTTCATCTGCTTTTGGTTTTCAGATTACAACACTGATAAATGTCTGCAGCTCTCATTTTGTTTAGACTCCGTGATGTTACTTTTATATGTATATGTTGACAACAATCAGCAGGGTGATTTTCGTTCAAATCATGACAGGAGACCACGGGATGATGTTTAATCTGCCCAGAATGACCACATCTGTGTGTTTTCAGATTAAAAGAGATCAGTGTCTTCATTAGAGCTCTGTATCGCTTGCTTTCTGTTTCAGTTGTTGTGTTGTGACACAGGTTATACACCAGCCATGTTCCAGCTGTCATACAGAGGCATCACCGATAAGGGTCGACAGGATAATCTGACAAAAAAACTGGAAGATCAAGTCGTGTTTTCTAGTTCAATGACTCCTTGTTATCCTAGATAATTAAAAGTAATGTTTCATACTACTATAGATTCTGTTTAAAGACACTTGAAAAAAAAGTATTTATCCTGTGTTGACGTTATTCCTATAGAAACCATAAGCTTTGGGAGGATATATTGAAGAGCTCTTCCCTTTTAAATAAATGATAGGCAACAACACACCCAGGAACATGCTTGCGGGTAGTCTCAGGCTCAGACATCACACCCATGGACCATTGGCTGAACGTCTGATGCATAAGTCTCAAAAAACTGGAAGCACTTCAGGAGTTTCAAAGTCATCATCTGATTGTTTAAATTCCACAGGACTTCCGGAAGTCAGTCAGATGGGCTCTTGGGTGGTCTTTGACCAATAAAAGCTGCTTTGGAGTCCTTCTGCTGTTAGTGAAGGTCTGGCTACGCAAGACTAACTTGCGGATGGCATTGCTTGTGGGTGGGATCTCTGTTCTAGAGAGCATTTGATTGGACAAAAATATGTGTGGTGCAGGATAAGTCATGAATACTTTTCATGTGTTAATATGTGCTGAAAGTTTAGTTTATTCACTTTTAGAAGTACAGGTGGCTAATAGAAATGGACAAACAAAATGAAGCAAAATTGACCTTTACTAATATCTGTACTGCGATTGTGCACATTTAGGTCGATTGACAGTTCGTTTGAGTTAGTGGGCGGAGCCTTCAGCGACCGTTACCACATTCTAAATATCATCTATCTTCAGGAAATGATGAAGTGCAGTGGGAGCTTTAACCCAGATACAGTATGTAATTTGCCCATATGTACCCGTCTGCGGTGCTCTATATTAAGGCCAAAGTTCTTCTCATTATCAGAGTCCCTCATTACCTGTTTCTGTCATCTCATGCTCGTAGGGATTTGGATTTATACCTGATAATTACCTTCTATATAAAGTGAACCAGATACGACATGAGCGTATACACCTGAAACACGCCCCCAAAATTCCTCGATAAGTATCACACGTCAAAACACGAATGATTTACTATATTTGAAAATGAACAATTACACCCTTTAATTTAGGTCAGATAGGTGGTAAATGTTACGCGTGTGTACAATCCGTTACGTTCGACGTTTAGTCACGTTTTAAAGACGAAACTCTGGGCTCTTTTCCCACGTGGGCATCTTCAACAGACTTCTAATGTATGGAAATTTAAATCTGACGGACGCTAACGCAATTACCAGGCCCTGCGGTTGAGGAAACTCTTGCAATTCAGTTAATGTGATTTCTCTTTCCTTGTTTCAGATTGACGCCTTGAGTAAAAGAAGTAAGGAATCAGAAGCTGCTTTCCTCGGCGTGTACAAGAGATTAATCGATGTCCCAGGTATGTCTCGGCTTGCTCCGCGCCGGCCGCGCGCACACTCGCACACATATACACTCGCACACACCGCTGTAGTGTTTCACTGAGGCGAAAATACTGTAAACACATCAGTCATATTTATGAGGCTTGTGTCTCTAGTGTCTAAAACGCACACACATACACACACATATGCGCATACCGGCCCTTTTAATGACTTCTACGGCTTTAGAGACTTGCTCTGTTCCAAACCCACATGCAATGAGACAGGAAAGAAAGTTGGATTCTAATAAAATCCGCATTCATTGCCCCACAAACACCTTTTAATCTTCTGAATTGGCTTTGTGAGGGTGAGGTAATGGCCCCTGGATCCTCAGTTTTTATATGGTAATGTTCCGATGTGCTGATCTATAATAAGTTAATGGTGCCGTATAGGTTCAAGTGACATCTAGAAACATCTTTAGCTCGCCCGCTCGATAGAGCTCTGCATGCGCTTCGGGAGTGAGGCTTTGCTGAGAGTGGTGGGTAATGTATCAAACACACGTTAAATAAAAGTGCAACTGTGGAGTGTGTGTTTGTGGTGTGTGTCATAAGAACTGACTTATGTTTGAACTGGAGTTGAGTATCAGCTTGGGAGGCCTCCAGCCCCCCCCTCACAGATACACACAGAGACTGCGTCTCAATTCACATAGTGCTGCTATGCGCTAAAAATGTGTCTTTCATCGTTAAAGGAAAAATACACACTTCTGAGTCTGTAGTAAGACAGTACACAAGTTTTGGGACCAACAATAACGTCAAGATTGTGAAACAGAAGATTTCTTGGATGTGAAAGCATTAGCATCTAGCTAAATCACGTTTAAAATGCATTATTTTAGGTTTGTTTGAACTTTAAAGGTTGACGAATAACTGTAAGCAAAATTCTTTAGCTTAAAAATTAATGCTCAACTGCAAACTTTGCAAATTCTTCGTAAATGGCGCACAATCAACACAGACACCTTTGGCATACTGTCTTCAACGTATCCTGATTTGAATGCGCTAGTTCTAATCACACAGACTATTTAGGACAGATAGTATGTGATTTGGGAGCCAGCCAACAGATCTAGCAGCGTAACCCCGCCCACAGCAGCCGAGCGACAGGGAAGCACACAGACAGTGCCGTCTGGGCCTGTTGGAGCAGGTTGGACCGTCTGCTTGCACAAGTACTTAGTATATCCCTAAATTACCACAAGGCTGCGGTCTGGAGATCCCGGGCCAATTCAATGGTGTGTTTGTGTGGAAGTGTGTGTCGGTGTATTTGGCTATATATATATATATATATATATATGTGTGTGTGTGTGTGCGTTTAATGTGTGATTTGTATGTATTTATGAGTACAGTTGCAGGATGTTTAAGTGGGAGGTCTAGTCTGGGAATGTCTGCTTCTATCTGTGAAATCTGGAGCTTGTCCAGTCCTGTCTACATGTCTGTAAATGTGATCACAGCTTGACAAATTATCTCTTGATCGTTACACTGGTTCACTGTGTAGGCCTGTATGTGTAAACGTTTGTGATGTGTAGGAATGTTTGAAACTGTTTCTAACACATTAATGCCAATATGTAGCTTGTTTCCTAGGACATCTTTTTCTGATAGTATGAAAACATTCTTCTGAATCAGACATCTGATTGGATGAGGCATGTTCCAAGCTGTTGTAAAATAACAGATAGACGCACACTTCCGTTTGGTCATCATGAATTTTATATTCATGTGCTAAGAATATATTTACAGTATGAGGTAGAGTTATTACTAGCTTACTTTATTGACAACAATGAACTACATTAAGGGCAGAAGTTTTGTTTATTGAGACTGCGTTATATTATGCATAACAAAACCTGTTGGTTACGTAACTTGAAGACATGACCTCTGGTGGTTTTCTGGTTTCCTTGTTTTTATGGTTAATTCTGCTTAAGAAAAAAAAAGCTGGTCAATAATGTAGTGTACATCTCCTGTTTATATACAAACTGTATTTGTAAAATATTTAGTCAGTCATAAGTCTCTATAGATATCAACATCTGCCATTGAAAAGTCAATTTTGTTCAACCGCTAATCCAGACCTTTTTGACTTTAAAGGTTCTAAAAGTTTTTGTTTGGTTCTTTATAAGTTTCTTTTGATTCTTTATGTACTTTCACTGCTGTAAATTGAATTGTGCCTGAAGAATTGTGTTATACAGCAACTGACACACATTCTGATTAATGTGCCTACTTAAATACGATTGGTCATTTCGGGTCACATGACAATCACATTCACGTTCGAGTGGCATGCTTGAACCGAACTGTACTGGCAGTTGCCACAGCTTCAAAAGGGAACACATAACGACAGCATGTCATTCAGACTTCCTCTTGCAGTTTTTAGATATGACACACTCTCATGCACCGCACATGCACATTGCACATACACACCCGTCAGTATTTCCTGTACCTTCAGCTGTGAATGCTCAGAGAGGGAGGCACGTGCGCCAAAGCTTTGATCTCTTCTGTTGCTTGACACAGAAAGACCGCGCATGTGAATGAGTTTTGCCACTTTCCACAAATACGGTGCAAAGCAGGGCCTGAAACTTTGTGAGGCAAAAATGGAAGTCCTTTTTTGGTCCGTGAAAGGAAGTGTTTAACCTTGAGAAAATGTTGAACGTCAGCTTCACGAGGTCAGACTGAATACTGTACGTGTGGTTTTATTTTCCGCTCATTTCATACAAGCTTTGCAGTTTTTGCAACCCTGTTAGCTAAATTTGCGATGTGTCTAAATGGTATGAAACACTGATTTTAATCTTTTTTTGCGATAAACATTAGATAAGAATCATCATGAAATAGGCAGAAGTTATTAAAATATAAGCAAATCTGAAAGGGTAACAGGTCGCAAGTAACAGGTTTGTAGGGTTGTCACTTAGCAGGGGCTCGCTAATTTGGGGCCGAATGTTACATGCATTTAATATTAATAAACTGACGGGGTACCAAATTGTACCATATTGTTATACGCCATATGTTTGTTTTATGTTTTTTACTCGTTTAGTTTTTGTTGCTTTTTTACTCTGTTCTCTCTGTCACTCTCTCTCTCTGTCGCTCGTTCGCTCCCATATTCCGCAGGGGCTAATAAAATAGTTTGATTACATAATTAACTTGGCTGTCTCATTAAGGAAAGTCAACGGGAACAGGGCCATAATTAGTCATATAGCAATTAGTATGTGAGGGGGACAGACAGCGATGGAACAGTGTGTGTGTCAGAGTGTCTCAAGCCTTCAGTGTAAAGCACTGGACCTGTTCCCACTACACCACATACCCTCCATTTATAAAACAACAAATTAACACCTGGACAAATATGAAGCAGAAGAACTTCCGTTACAATCTGCTAACCTGGAATTCTCCATTTTTCCAGCTGTGATTGTCTTTTGATTGGATGGATCGATTACTGGCGATTTAAAAAATACTATCGTGTTACTATGGTACATATCCAGACATTTTAATAGTGCCATAATACCATTTCCAAAATCAAAACGAATGTAAATGCATGATCATTTAAAAAAAATTGTGTGTTATTTCAGCTGAGTAGAAGTGCTGTGCAATGCTGGAACTTAGTTTGGATTTATTGGTGTGTTTTGGTTTGGTTTGTTTTCTTAGTTAACATTTTTAGCTGCGGTGGGCAGGCCACAAAAATGCAAAAATGCTTTTAGGCATTTCTCACAGAGACTGGCCCACACTGATCTTCATACAGCGACTGAATAAAGCCTTTCACCTGTTCCCAGTGTGGTGTGCGCCTCACGTTCTGACCTGTGTGTGTGTGTGTGTGTGTGTAGATCCTGTCTCAGCTTTGGAGGCAGTGCAGCAGCATCAGGTGACCGTCCGGAAGATGCACGACCTGGAGACAGAAAATCAGAGGCTTAAAGACACACTACAAGAGTACGAACGTGGGATCGCAGAGGTTAAAAATCAAGGTAATATCCCGTGACTTTATACTGCTATACAAAATAATATCTGTTCTTTTTCTCTAGTATTTCATATTTTTAAGGCAACGTCAAATCAGAATTCACGGTTTCTTGTTACATTAAAGTTTTCCATATACTGCCCATCAGTCATTGGTCAGAGAGCCAGATAGTCCCACCCCAAAATCACGCCATTGGTTGAGCCAGTGTTGCTGTGTTGGGCTATTTGCTAAAACAATAGCGCAACAGTGTTTGAACCTCTAGAGTTAGGAATGGTTTTCTTTTAGTCGTTTTCATATAGTCTGCTTATCTGTGATAGGAAAAGCTATTTTAACATGGAAAAAATTACACACTTTTTCCTTAAATATAATACCCTTATTATATATAAGGGGAAAAAAACCTTACTCTTTCATCAAAATCTAATAATTTTCTCAATCTCTAATAATGCCTCAAATCTCGTTAGATAAAATCAAGGCCTGCCCTACATGATATCCCACTAAATTTTTAATTTTACTCTGAAACATATCACATTACACAAGTTAAATGCTTTGCGAAGGCCGTGTCATATTTTTCTTAAATGTTCCCATTTCGTAAAACAGGGTTTATTTGTGCCTAGGAAATAAAATGAACGGTGCATATGTCACGTTGGCGGATCTCGTAAGTGTACCCACATAGACGGGCCCTATTTTTGTTTAAATGAGCTGTAGTCAGCTGTGCTCTATTTATGTCATGCTGCTGTTTCAGCCAGACATGTTTCCTGTTTTTTTTATATACAACCTACAAAAGGAGTCGTCGCCACCCCCTCACAGTCTGTGGAATTCCCCTAATCAATACACTTCGTCAATAACGGCGGTAGTTTATTTGTCCCGCCCGAGTCTGGATTTAGCAGCGCGATCCCTCATGCACACACAGGTGTGTTTCCATCCGAGCGGTCCGCTAGGTAATCCTTCCTATTGGTACATGCTGATCTTTCTCAGGTCAGTGATCCTCTAGTCTCTCAGTGTGTAAAGTCCAGTTTAACATTTATGGGTCTAAAAGGGCTCTTGTGGGACCGCAGCTCATTGATTATGTGTCAGCGCTGGAGTGCTGGAGTTTAAATCACCGCAGATGGCTGTGCAGGAAAGAGGGAAATATCTGTGTGTGTGTGTGTGTGTGTGTACAGGCATGTAAACATACACACACTGGTTTGTTTTTCTGTCATGGTCGGGACTTTCCATCGACTTCTGTTGTTCTTATTTTTTTATTAAGTGATAGGTTGGGTGATGTTAGGTTGGGTGATGTTAGGTTTAACTCTGCTTGTGGGAACGTTTGGTCACACATGCATGCACATGTACAAAGACGTATATTCACAAAAGACACAGTTGCATACAAATATACTGTCTTTCTTTTTCATGCCCTGATTACCAGCATTAAAGGATCTGTACATTTAATTTTAGAGGAATAAACCTCTCAGCGATTAACACTTTCCACTGTCTGTGTGTCGTCTCTCTTATTCTCTGTCTCTTATTCTCTCTCTTATTCTCTGTCTCTTATTCTCTCTCTTATTCTCTCTGTCTCTTTCATGCAGAAGTCACTATTAAAGCACTTAAGGAGAAGCTGGAGCAGTATGAGCGTTCTCTGCAGGCCAAGAACACAGAAGATCCCGCTGATGAAAAGCAGGACGAGACAGAAGGAGAAGATGGAGGAGAGAGAGACAGTGAAGGGGAAAACCTTCCAAACAACTATGCAGACAAGGAGAGGTTAGCCTGGCCTGCGCACATTAGTTCACATATACGGCACAAATCCCATAATGCATTAGTCATCAATTCTGTACAGGTTTTTGACTGACTCTGACTCTGAAAGATTTTATGAAATCATTTTGGGTTAGAACTTATAAATAATCTTACATTTTGTGGCATCGATTGCATTTCTTTGCCCTCATAGGCTGTTTGCAACTAAATTAGGTCTAGGTCGGCCTAGGTCGGCAGCTCACTAGGGTTTAAAACAGCAATAGTGTTCACAAAATACTTCCTCTGTAACTTATATACCTTATATACTTATAACCTCATATATATTTAATATATGTGTGCCATGAAGTTGAACAGTATTGTTTTCTGTTGTTTTGATCACAGTCAGCCACAGCAGATTCAGGACAGCAGGACAGACGACTTGGACCTAAAAACACAGTCCTTACAAACAGGTTTGTTATGATCTGA
>JAZGTI010006341.1:0-23612 GCA_036877585.1 Botia kubotai | reverse complement strand
ATTGCTGTGAATATGTTATAATAATACATAATAATATGTATGATTTGTGTATATATTGTGTATAATTCAAGATAGCAGACTAATCAGCTACATGTATCCTAAGCTAATCAAAATACACAAAGAATGAAAAGTGATCTTCAACCTTAGTAACATGCAATTTATGTAACATGCAATTTTAA
Source organism: Botia kubotai (assembly GCA_036877585.1). Classification (NCBI taxonomy): domain Eukaryota; kingdom Metazoa; phylum Chordata; class Actinopteri; order Cypriniformes; family Botiidae; genus Botia; species Botia kubotai. Next base: position 23,433 of record JAZGTI010006341.1, on the reverse strand, counting down.
TGACATTACTCGTCATGATAACAGTTTAGGTGACATCAAGCAACAATTTTGTATTGTTTGGAATCAGGCCTTAAAGTCCCCAATAAAATGTCTGGCAGCCAATGGAATCAGTTTGAGTGTCATAGAATGGACACTGCAGGCATACACAAAATTGGCGTAACTTGACGTGCCATATTTGGTTGTGCGTGATTTGAGAGCTATTGTGTGAGTTAAAAGCTACTGCAGTGAGAGTTGTCACACAAAGATAACATATGGCTTCCACAAGTGCACAAAAAGTCATATAGACAATTTTCATGGTCTGTTTTTGGGTGCTTGACAACCCACTGTTCACTTACGTATTAGGGAAAAGTTTTTATCAAAACGTGTTTTTGTTGCTACACTACGTCATCAGTTACACAAATGCTCTTTGCACGCACCAAGTTCACTTGAAGCTTTTTCTGTAGAAACAGCTGTAATCTCCAAATACCAGTTGCCACAGAACGTACAGCCCACGTATATGAACATAGTGTACAGCTGCTCTACGTGATGGGTGTGGTTTCAAAGCAGTTTTAACACCATTGCAAGCCCCCTCCATTTTTGCCCTGAAAAGGAATATATCTGTCCATCAGGAAGCTGCTGATAAGACACTGGCAGCCATTTTGAAAGACCCCTTTTGGTGCACAGCACTGACATAAAACTTAAAGGTCAGATAAACAGCAGCCTCTTATCACTTAGTACATGACACAGATGTGAAGATGCTGTTCAGTTTTTGTACCAAGAACATTTTAAGAGCTGTTTTCAAGAAAATACAAGAAAGAACACACTGACATGGGGACAGCATTTTGACAGAAAAATCATAGGAAATTGTTACCACATGCCTAAAATTGTTAAGCTATTAAATGGGGTTACCGTCATATGCTGATGGTCTGATTATGTTTAATTGCCTATTATGTGGCTTAAATTCAATTAAATCATAATTTTAGTCATTGATCAAAACCCTCAGTTACTTACCAAATGCTATTAGCTGTGTTATTGGGTGAATCTCATGAAAACATGACCGCTTTTATCACAAGAAATTGAGCCCCATTTAGGAACATTATGCTTTTGTTGCATTGTGATAATTAAGCACTCCCCACACTCCCAAATTCTCATTACAATCAGGCCAATTACTCTAGCAAAGTATATTACTATAATACAATTTTTATATTTTAAACCAGAATACAAGGCAATACAACAAATGTTACAATGATCTACAAAAAACAATTGATACAATTAATAGATACTTTTTGCACAATGAAAAAATTAGAATTTAAAAAATTTAAAATTAACTTAATTTTGTTTTAAGCAACATAATTTCATTTTTGCTTTTTTGGGATGAAATCTGATACAAAATTCGCCCTATGAATGGTTCACAATGAGTTAATAGGATCCAGACACACACAGCATCCACACAGCTTGGGTCAACACAATACTTCCTGTTTCAGAGTCACTGCATTTTAATGTCTAAATGCAAATCTGCCTTGCCCACTCTCAGTGTCCGAGTTTATTTTAGCAATGTATTTAGCTGCTGTTTGAAATATAGAAACAGAAAGCAGTCAACAGCTATTGTAATAATTCTGATGATGAGCATGACTATTCATCATCAATCACCAAAGACTAGTATTTGAATAAAGCCTGTTTCTCTGAAGAAACAAAGGATGTAAACTGGTCCAGTATACCAGCATCATGAAGGGGTTCAAAGCAGAAACATGAGGAGCTGGGGTGGTGGAGGAATGCCAGAACGATTGCCACTGGAGATGGCAGGCGGTTGCTTATATATGCTTGTAATGATGTTTGATAGACAAAGTACCAAATGATCATGCTCCTCCCAAATTTGTTTATAACTTTGTTAAAATCTAAGCTCAATAAATATGAAATATAACCTATGGGCGAAACACATTTTACATTTAATGAAAACATCAGAAAACAGCAGTGGCAGACCTAATGCAGATGTGGGACTATAAAAAGTTAACAACAAATAACTGTGAAAGAGTTCCAGCTTTGTCAGTTGCAGTGATCAGTCAAAAGTTGTTTTTTAAACAACATAACATATCTTGTTTATACAACAAACTAAGTAAAGAAAAAATGTGTCAGCATTATTCCACCATACATTTTGGCTTTAACATATTGAATCCAGCACATTTCTTTAAGTATCATACATGTAGGTTATCTTACAAGTAGTTGCATGTTCTCATTAAATATTTGTCCAATGAAATAACAGGTAAACACATCACATTGTATAACTTTCTCTGGCCCGTCTCAGAGCAATGCAGAGGAAAATTCCACAGCAGAGTATCATCTTGCATCTGTTCTAACTGCAGCACTATGGTTTTACTAGCACAAGATGCTTCATTACCCAGCCAACATCACAGACCAGACAGGCCACAGGACGTACAGGAAGTGAACGGCCAAGGTCCAAGTACTTGGTTACTGTACACAAGACTTCACTGGAAATTTACAGCGGTCCACACAAGATAAAGAGATGCACAGCCACAAACTCCAGGCTGTGACATATTAGATCTGTGCCTCTGCTGTTTCTTGGAAATTAAACAGCTTTCTGTTGATAGGACTAGCATTGCTGGTCACCAGTAAATGTTGGGTTATACATGCTAGTATGCTACTATCTTACAGTTTACAGTAAGACTGGTTAACACCACTGTGCTGGTCTTGCAAATGCATGCTGGCCAAAGGTGGTTTTTTTGAGCAGGGCGATAATGATTATTATGTTCTTCTCTTTGTCTTTTTCCTCTGGTACTGTACAAATATCCTAGCCTAGGCAATAATGGTTATCCTATTGTTGTATTATCTTCAACACTGAGTACTGAATGTTGATTGGTTTGTTATTTTGCCCTTTATTCCATGTTGATACTTAATCCCATCAGTGCTAAATGACAAAGGATGAAATTCTTTTGTTGCAATGAAACTGCATATTGCAATGTGTACTTGTTTGGGAGTCATAGATACTGTGTCTGCAGTACCAAATAAGGAGAATTGATCCGGAAGGTCATTATAGATTATGTCTAGGTTTGTGTGTGTGAACATGCACGAGGCTAGATTAGAAAAGGTCAGACCACCAGCTGCTTGCACTCAAGATCATGACCATGATGATGTAATTGTGACCAAGCAGAGGCGCCAGCACGAGTGACAACAGCAGCCGTTTCAAATCTCATCAGAGCTGATTAAGACCAGTTAGAGGGACACATGCCACTTCCACACAAACACATAAGAAATCATTTAGCCCTTAATCTGCTTTACAGGCCCCAACAAGCAGCAGGAAAGAGTCCCTTTAGTATCCCTGCATGTCGGCCAAGACAAACCATACAAAACAGTAAAATCACTGTATCATTCTACTTTACTATTACAATACTACTTTACTACTATACTATTACATTACAATATCTCACAGATGTGAGATAAATCACATAAGCTCCACTATCTTCACTACCCTTGGTAACCGCTGCATCGTTGCATTACTTTTTCTAACATTAAACTTTATCAAGACATGTTCACATCATGTCGTCAACAGTTGCTATTTCTCAAAGTGGGCAATTGTGTGATGCCTAGTAATTAAAAACCTATTCAGACTTTGAAAGATATGCAGTGCAGTCCAGCCTTTAAGGAGTCTGTCTTAGCTGACCCTCAGGCTTTTGGGTCATCTTAAATGTTACACAAAGCAAGTGTTTTGTATTAGGCCACCTGCATATAAGCATGTCCTGATTTTATCTGGCCCTACCCTGATATACACCTGTTACATTAATCTTAGGGCTGGCTTTAATAGTGTAATAAAAAAATTGTCACCTCATTTCACCCTGAGAAACTCCCATCATAGACCAACATGATATTTAAAAACAACAGGTGGAAAGCATCCATCTCACGTGAATTTAAAGCCTGTGTTTACATTTCCAAAAAAACGATGGAGGTGACATCCCAAAAATATGTCAACTCAGGTGTGTTCTACTCATATCTGTACTATCAAAACAAAACATGTTTTCCAAAAGCCATCATAATATAAATGGTTTAAAGCAGTGGTTAAAATACTGATAACATCACTGATAACATCACTTCATGGGATCGGGTCAGTAGGGTTGATTGAAAAGATGAAAATGCTACAATTCACCAAAAGTGAATTGAAAAATGTCATTTTAAAATCAGCACATTTTTAGATAAAGGCCGGTTATTAAAGAAAAGTGATATTCAAATTGGCCCATAGGAAAGAATAAAAAGGAAAAGTCACACAAATCACAAATGAGATTTGTTTAATATCTCAACTGTTGAGATATCGAAGATCAAATGAAGATCTTTTAATAAGCAAATTGAAGATCTCAAATTCCAGATTCTCAGATCAGTCTCCTCAGAAAACTGATCTTAGCTCAAGTGGATCTCAACATTGTCTCATACTGTGCTCAGAATTGCAAAGGTACTAACATAGTAGCTGAGTTATTTAAAACGAAATTATCTAGCCACAGTTAATGGTCTTACTGTATGTCAACAATTTGCTCATTTGTGTATATTTTAATTCCTCACAAGGAACTGCAGGAGAAACATTTGAGACATGGGTTCCTGACCAAGATAGAATTCCTAACTAAGTGTCCTGAGCTTTGAAAGAGCAACACAATTGTCTTTTGGGGGACTACAGGTGGGGGTTAAATACTAGTGCCTGTACGTGAGGCTAAGAGCGTGGTGTACACCTCTCTGAATGAACATAGAGACATGTAGAACGTGAGAATTAACACAGTTAAGTGTGGAAAAGGTGGCATGCATGAGTGACCACCTGACGTGCATGACTGCTGGCTGGACAGAAGGCTGCTCAAGGTTAGGGAGAAACAGAACGGGACAGAATAGGCAAAATAAGTGATTTCACAAATCTCCCTATGGCTTCAGGTATACCAGCATAAGGTTATTAAAGTCTTCAATGCAATACAAAGACTGGCTTTGCTCATTTGCACATTAGAGTGTTACAGCTGTGGTTCAGTAGGACAGCTGGGGCACCTGATGCTATGTAAGTAATTAGATTGTATATAAGAATGTCGTGCCTGCCTGGACCTGAGCAAAATCAGGCCAACAGCATGTATACACAGCATGTTTTTGCATGTTTTAAAGTTATATAATCAGGATGAAATTTAAGTGAATGTTTTATAGAATTTTACAACCGCTTAGCATTCGCTAAGCATCCCCTCATTTATTTTAATGAATGCATGCACTTCACAAGTTTTAACAAAACCTGATGGTCCAAGTTATCTCAGCATGATTCAAGAATGTTTCACAAACCCATGTGCTTTAATGGAGGTGAGGAAATCTTTTACAAAGAAGTTAACAAGGTCACAAATTTACTTACACTTTATTAGAGAATTAGAAACACAAATATTTTTTAATTTGTACCCAACTTTAGGTTAAGTACCAATAAGAGAAAAGAATATAGGTTTTTATGCCCATGCATACATATGGAACATCAGTTCTAATTTTATTTATTATATATGGATAGTTCCTCCATCATACATGTTATCAGATCATTATGATTTAATAACCCTTGGATCAGCAACATGATTCCAAGATGACTTCTTCAAGATGATTTTACTCTCTTACATGAGCAAAACATTGACACTGTCTAACTTTTGTCTAATAAAAGACCTTACCTGTAACTCGCACCATGCCACCTCCACAGTGGTCTCTGTGTCCAGACCCTTGTAGACCGTCTTGAATGACCCTCTCCCTATTTCAATGTTGAATTTGAGATATCTTCCATCTGGTGAGGTGGCCACGGCTTTGGTCTCTATGTCCTCTTTCTCATCCTGTTCTAGTCTGCTTAAAAATGGCCGTCGTGGAACTACCTGTGCGACTTTGGATACCTCATTGTCAGAATCAGAACTGCCTTCATGTGTATCAGGGGACAGGGGGGTAGGGACAGAGCTTCTCCAGTCTTCTGGAGGTGAGGATTTGGGGTTAGGGCTTGAAAACTCTGGGCTGGGGATAGGAGATGGAGAATCTGGAGATGGAGGGTCTGTTTTATCCTCTTCTGTTCTTCTCTCTGATATTAATATGTTTTCAGCAGACCATGAAAGCGCCTTGGAGAGCGTCTCACTATATACTGGTGAGCCACTATCCACGCTGAGTTTATGAAGCACGTATGAGTTTCTTCTCGCGCTCAAAGAATGCGTCCGCAGCATTGGCACTCTGGAAAGACAGTCGTCCTCTAATTCAACAGGTAAATTTGGAAAAACACGTCCAGCGATTTCAACTTCGGCATGAGACATGATGAGGACTGCTCAAAGCATTACAACCTGTATAAACAACAGAAATAAACAAGCGCACGCGTTGAAACATTGAATACGCAGCAATGGCAATAAAAACATTACGTGCTCCGCGATATTTGATTTGAGTTTCGTCTTTTTTTATCACGAATATTATTTCTGAGAAAGATGACAACGTTTGCGCGTAAATTATGCAATAATAACAATGGCATCACAGCGATATACATGCTTTTTGCAGCTATTTCAGTAATTACATTTTATGGACAATATAACGTAGAAGGAAATACAAACTAGTAATATTTAAAATTTACCTTTTTTAGAACAGTCTGAAATTGCAGTATTTACGTCCAGAATTTAAACAGCACATAACATTTGAACCACACGCATGCACACACTTTGTTGATCTGCAGAGGCGCCCGTGCTTTAGCCCTCTTGACAGTGAGAGTATACAGTTGGCTCCGCCCCCTTCACCTGGGTCCCGCAGCATTGAATTTCAGTGGAGGCTTGCGTTTGCTAGCAAGTATCTGTGCCATCAAAACATGTTGTATTGGTGAGAAAGGCCATTAAATTTGGCCCTTATTTATATATTTTAATAACATAAAGCCTAAGGTCATAGGGTGCAGGAATAGCTGGCACTTGGCCATAAAAGGCAGATTTGGTTGTGCCTGCCCATCCACATGCATTTTATCACTTGCCATGTAAATTACAGAAAACAACAATTTAGTTTTTTCTAATAAAAATACTAATTCATTACTAATTGATATCAATAATTAAATCCTTACTAGTAAAAATGCTTATTTTTGTATCAGTAATTACCACTAGTAAAACAGCAATTTGTGGCATCAGAAGGAAACTTTTCTGATGACTTGTAAAATGTATAAAAATATGGCTTGCGTTCAAAAACAATTACAAATATAATTAATTCTCACATAATTCATACTTCCGCACAGGATACACCAATGTTTCCTCGCTTGTGCCTCCTCACTCCTCATTTCTCAAGAGGTGCTGCTCAATTCTTATCTGTGAGTCCTCATTTTCTTTCCTCACATCTTAGCTCCACCCTGTTAGGATGCAAGGGAAGGAGGCAAGGATGGTAGGTGGAGACAAAAAACACAGTCGCATAGGATACACCATTATTTCCTCGCTCATGCCTCAAGGAAGATTTCTCTATGTTCGTCGTCTCCTCAGAGTGCAGTTAGAGAACTGAGATGTCCTTCAAAGATGGCTGACTTTGTTTGGTTTCCAGGTCATGGGCTGGAGGAAAGAGGAGCGAGGAAGCATCAATTTGAGTATTGAGAAGCACCCAAAGTCTTTCATGTGTTTCCTTATTTCTTTGTTCCTTAATGTCATTAGTTGTCATGGATACTCATTGTTTCTGCTTAGAGCATATCTGTTTTGTATTAACTTCATTTGTCTGTGTATTTAAGACCTTAAGTTGTCTTCACTCATTGACTGGTGTTGTTTGTGTTAATAAACACTATTACATTTATGCTAGTTTGTGGATATTTCCAATTCTGGTAAAGTTTGACATCTCTTCCATCCAACTTAGCACCTGTTAGTGCTGAGCCTGGCAGAGGTGCTTTTTCCCCAGGCCTGGTACTTGTGTGTTTACCTTTTCAGGTAAGCACTCGTAACTGAGCTCAGTGCTCATAAGCAGTGATTCCCTGCTAGGTAATCCTTTATGATGTACTTTCCATTGTTGGTAAACCCTGTGCATTCCCTTCGGTAGAAAGTTGCTCTTCCTCGCCACTGTGGCCGTTCACACTCTCAGATGAAGGCGTTCTTGACACAATGTCGAGTGAGTGGCAAAAAGTGAACATCTCAGTTACGACTGTTAACCTCTGTTCCCTGGTGGAGGTAACGAGACATTGTGTCATTGTGCCACAACAGTTAAACTGACCTCTGTTTGGCCAAGATCCTTCTTTGACTCAAAACCTGAATGAGTGTTGCATGTCATCTCCCTTTTATACCTTATGTACAGGGTGGGGATTAGCATGCAAATAACCACTCTTATCTTGGTAAATTGGGTACTGATAAATTCAGAATTGTTTATAAAATGAAAATCTTTGTTTATAAATCTTTACACAATCAAGCAGCCTTTAGGTCTTTCATAAGCAATTTCCATTCAACCTAATAGGTCCTTATATGCACTATGGAGCAGGTGCATTCTTCAATAATTTTACACAATTAAGAACATTTCAGTGTATTTATCCAAATAATTATTCACATACAAAATCCCACATACAGTAAATCTGAGTACACCTATCTAGTCTATTTCACACTTAAGTTATATTTGAATATGACTATTTGTCTGTGTACAATTATGAATATATTTATAATACAGTGCCTTGCAAAAGTATTCATACCCCTTGAACTTTTTCAAATTTTGTCACCTTACAACCACAAACTTCCACCTGTGTGTAATTTAGTCTCAGTATAAATACACCTGTTTTGTGAAGGCCTCGGTGGTTTGTTAGAGAACACTAGTGAAGAAACAGCATCATGAAGACCAAGGAACTCACCAGACAGGTCAGGGTTAAAGTTGTGAAGAAGTTTAAAGCAGGGTTAGGTTATAAAAAATATCCCAAGCTTTGAACATCTCAAGGAGCACTGTTCAATCCATCATCCAAAAATGGAACAAGTATGCCACAACTGCAAGCCTGTGAAACATGGTGGTGGCAGCAGCATCATGCTATGGGCATGTTTTCTTCAGCAGGGACAGGGAAGCTGGTCAGAGTTGATGAGAGGATGGATAGAGCTAAATACAAGGCAATCCTGGAAGAAAACCTATTGGAGGATGCAAAAGACTTGATACTGGGAAGGAGATTCGCCTTCCAGCAAGACAATGAACCTAAACATACAGCCAGAGCTACAATGGAATGGTTTGGATCGAAGAATGTGTGTTAGAATGGCCAAAGTCAAAGTCCAGACCTAAATACCATTGAACATCTGTGTCAAGACTTGAAAATTGCTGTTCACAGACGCTCCCCATCCAATGTGGCTGAGCTGGGCAAAAGTTTCAGTCTCTAGATGTGCAAAGCTGGTAAACATACCTCAAAAGACTTGCAGCTGTAATTGCAGCGAAAGGTGGCTCTACAAAGTATTGAGACAGGGGGGCAGAATACAAATGCACGCCACACTTTTCAGATTTTTATTTGCTTAAAATTTTGAAAACCATGTGTCATTTTCATTCCATGTCACAATTATGTGCTACTTTGTGTTGGTCTATTACATAAAATCTCAATAAAAAACATTTAAGTTTGTGGTTGTAATGTGACAAAATGTGGAAAAGTTCAAGATGTATGAATACTTTTGCAAGGCACTGTAGGTTGTGCTGTGTCACGTTTGTCTTCTAAAGCAACATTGCACATATCCTGGAAAAAGTCAGATCCTGGACTGACCGATTCTAAAAAAAGACTAAGAAAATGATTATTGACCTTAGAAAGAAAGCTTTCCTGCAGAACCCAGTTATATTACATGGCAAGGAGATACCAGTACAGGTATTTAGTTACCATGTTTTGTAACAAAACTGAAAAACCATAAAAAAATAAATTATAAAAATACATAAGCACTTCGTAAATAAAACTAAACTTTGGTGTCCAAATAAACATCCCTCATATTTTATAGCTCTCACTGTATTAATAGCATACCAGAGTAAAGGCGTATGTTCCCCACTACCAGTTTCAGCTGTTTTCTCCCATGTGTCGTCCACATTCATATAAACATTACTGAATCAAAAGAAGGTACCATTGGCACAAAACATCAGGCACATTTGTGCACTTCTATTTTTGCTGCAAAAACAATTTAACACTTTTTATTACATAAAATAAAAACCATCATCTGCCAAAAAATGCTTTTCTGAAATGCTTATCTGAAAAACATAATTTATGCAATTATACTGGTCTTAAAGTCAATTCCCCCACATGGGTGTCATCAGAGTAACCAGGGTAATTTATCACATCACTTATGAATATTGTACTAATGTTTGACAAGCAGAAAGTGTCCAAAATCTTGTCGTTATTTTAAACAGCATATTTATTCAACAACAAATGTATTTTTTGATAAATGTTTTACCCTAAAAGCATGTTTGTATCTTCCTCAGTAAAAATCTTATAAATATATTATAAATTTAACCAAAAACACTTTTATTTGGAATATTTTGAAATGCAGCTTAAGTGTCTAAATTATTGTCTAAAAAAACAAAACGCTGTTTTGTTGTTAATTAATGTACTGTACATTGTACTGTATACATATTGTATTGTTTTGTTGTAAACTAATGCTCAGCAGAGGGCGACTGCACATACTGTGTCATGCACATGAGAGTAAAAGTTTCAGAGAGCCCTTCCTATGATTGTTGGCAGATTCTTTGTGGATGAGGGTACCTTCTTAATGAGTACAGGAAGAGGATGCTGAAGTGCATTCCAAGGAACAGGTCTTTGGTCCCCTACATTTTTCATCCTGTTGATGTTCTCACTCTGTAAGGTAAACCCTTCAAAGGGATTAGACTGTAGATATGAATTCTTCAGAATAAAACAGGGTTTATCTAACACACCATGGTTTCCTTTTTAAAATCACAAGGAGGAAAATGTGCATCTCCAGTCCCTTGCCTAAGTGTTTATATATAGTTGCTTGGGTGTAATGGGTGGTTGCTTAAGTAAAAGAAAGCCCAAGTGAACACAAAGCTCAGGTCTCTATGATATTCTGGTACTTAATAAATCATACAACTTAAGTTATCAATATAGTCAGTAGCACAGACAATGTAGGATGCTATTGAAAAACTTTGCTCTTGCTCGTCAGTCAAATGAAAGCAAATCATTTTCAAGTTTTCGGGAGAGAACCAAAAATGTCTCCCTCATTTATTTGTATGGTATTACACTGGTATAAAAATGTTGATAAGATACAGTGACAACCAGGGAAACAAGTGAATGCTACAAAGAAAATTTCAGCATAACGTTGATATAAATTCCACTGCCATCAGAAACAACACATTAACTCTTGGAATATTTTATCTTTGCCAGGAAGCATCATTGGATTTACAAAAGCCATGTCTGAGATTGTTAGACTGTCTTTTGGCTTTGTAGTTCTACACAGAACAAATCTTTAAGTAGAACACGAGTCCTTTAGGATATACAGAAATAAAAAGAATGAAATAAAATCTTATGTACATGAAAAACTTGAATCTACATTAAGGTACCAATATTGTCTGGTTTTTATCTGACATTTTGTATCTCTATGCATAATGCTAATCTCCTATCCTGGTTTCATCACTGGACTCAAAAATCACCTCCAGTTTTGGAGGTTCCAGGTGTAAAACCACCAATTTAAACATGTTCCAAAAAGGAAAATCCTTAATTCTTTGTTTGGGCTCATCTGCTAAACTGCAACTTATGACTTTGATTTAGTAGTGGAGTGTCTTATGAAGTCCAATCATCCCAGTGGACTATGAGGAAAAACATCATGCTGGAGTGACAGAATCCCAATAGCCCATCCCTGAAAGCCTGAAATGAGAGAACCTGATTCAGAAGAACTTGACTCCTTTTCCATCATCCATGGTGATAATTTCTGCCTTTCCTTCAGCCTGTAGGGCCTGCAGCGAACGGAGCAACATCCAATCCTCCAATCCATGGAACTCTGAAAGATGAAGTTACAAATGCCCTGTTATGTATTGAATCAGTGACAACCACAGCTTTTGTTTAAAATAGTATAGATACAGATAGAATATACTGTAGTATAGTATAGTGCAACTGTAATATACAGTTTAAACAAAATAGCCCAGCATATCTCAGCATATTCCAGGGCGGGCGGTGATAATAAGGGTGACTGGAAATGTCACCAACAAGTGAAATGACAATTGTCGGAATCTAAAATAACCATTCTCTTATACACACCAAAATAAAGTTGAAGCTGTTCTTTCGCAATGTTTTGCCATATGGACACAAACAAATATAGGTGCAGATCATGCTTGTGATGGCATAACGTTAAGCATGTTGCCACTGAGATAAATGGTTTATACATTTTGAATACTTTAGCCTAAAATAACAAAAGGGCCTCTTTAGATTCCTTGGGGCAAAACAGGTCAGTGGTAGTCAATGTTTCTTGGTAAGCCTTTTTTATAAGTTTTGTTGCACAATTTAAAAAAATGTGCATGCTTATTGTCATTTGACGGCTCTCTTTTTGTTCCCATATTAATTTGAAGACAGCGCCACCTACTGGTCAAGATATGAACAACCGCTGGTCAAGATACGAACAACGGCAATTGTATTGTCAAGTGCTTTTGCTTACTGTTTATAAAGAATACTGTTTATAAAAAATATTTTTTAAATAAATTATCACCATTGATATCCAACAATATTTCACTTGCGTATTGGTGTGCAAATCTTCCACTTGTGCCTATTTTACAAATGAAATGTATGGCATCATTTTATACCTTCATTTTCAGTGTCATCCCCATTAGAGAGCTCATAAAGTGTAAACACTGAATTGACCATGCCATTTTTTGAAACCTGGAAGTAACAGCGAGAAGAAAAGTGTGTTTTAGTGAAGACAGCCAACAAATATAATCTATGTCAAGCTAGTGCACATAGATACCTGGAATAAGAATCACAAAGCCTGGAATTCTGCTTGAAGGACTAACTTTCTGAAGGTCTTTAAGATTTATGTATTGCAATAGATTACAGTTATTGTGGTATGCATGTCAACTGTATTTTCGAAGGAAATGCTATGCATTTAAAACACAATTTATCACTGTATAATTTGGTCCTCATTGTGAACAAAATGATTGTCCTTCGTAAAACACAGGCTTGTTAATTTAAATGTGTGTTTGAGATACAAAACAAAGGGACCTTGAGAATGTGACCTTGGTAAGGAACGTTTACCTTGAATTACTTTACAAGGCTAATTTGAATGCGTACAGGCAGCAATACATAAAACCACACTGTCTACATATTAAAGGATCTTACTGTAATAGTCACTTTGAAATGGCTTTGATATTTCAAGACATTCTTACCCATTGATAGATGAGTTTGCCCCATTCTTCTGGTCTCCTCCACATTATAAGACATCGTGTTTTATTCTTGTCCAACCATTCCAGGTTTCCTATCATATAAAAAAACAGCACACTAGATTTGAACACCAAGCTCCTAGTTCTTCTCAGAAAAGGCTCTTCAGCTCAATATGTTTTATATGTTACCTTTTTTTCTCAGTTCTTCAAAAACTACTTGTATAGCTTCAACTGAAAGTTTTCCTGAACAACACGAGTTAAGGATCACAACGACCCAATTTAAAAGTAACCACAGTTGGAGGTAGTCATAAACACATGCCAACACATCTAATTGGTAGTGTAACTGCTAATTCAAGGGTTTCAAATTTTGGTTTCTGGACATTTCTGAATTGCAGTTAAACAGATCAAGACAAGCAGATTCAACTAAAATAATAATATGAATTATGCTCAAAATGTTTGCTGTGACATTTTAATTTGGAAGCATCTTTGGAAGGAACTCTGTGCCTTTTTTTACCTCCTTGAATTATTTGTTATTTCATTAACATTGTGTAAACACTAGCACATTAAGTGATGTATGTAATAACAAATAAAATGCAACAAGGGATTAGTTTAGGAGACCATCAAAGGATACTCTCAATTTTCTTGTTGTTGAACACAGGGCTTTCCTGCGCCTCAAGCACGTCCAGTGTGTAGAGTTTCCGATGGCGACAGTACGACAAGACAAGCGAGCACCATGCCGCCAGCTGCTTCTGTCTCGTGTCAACATTTGGCTGTAATCTACAACACAATATAAGATTAGCATTAGACTGAAGCTCCCATTTAATAACAACTTCACCCCACCGTGTATCACCCCACCGAATGTCATACCACTTACACCATTATTATAGTCATTACAATCACATTAAAAACATGTTTAAATCAAGTCTATATTTGTTGTGCCCTTGTGAGGTTTCCGTGCCTTTGCAATCTGAACTGTCATTTTGAGGATGGTATACATTTAACAGGGCTCCCGCACAGTTTGACTTATTGCAAATCATCAGACACATGACTATTCTACTCAAGTCAGCTTCCTTCACCTGCTTCAGCAATTCTGTTGTGTTCGCAATAGATAAAAAGGCCAGTAAAATGATGCACTGTATTATAAGTAGACTAACCTCTTAAAAATGGCATACGTTACTGACACAGTTTAAATTCTACAAAAATGATAACTTCCCTAGCGGAGCACCAGACCAGTGGACTGCAAACAGCAGCTTTATTCCCCGGACAACGCTATTCACACATCGTTATGTAAAGTACACCTCACTTTCACTTTTCCACATGTAGCCGGTGACTTTGTTGAGAAGACTGATATACTTACGTGAAAAAGGGAGGAAAGTTATACTGCCAAGGCCACTCAAAACTCATTGCAGATTTGTACTAGTTCTATTGATGTGTGGCTCCGGTTGAGACTGCTTCCGCTCTGCTGGAATTAAGAGGAAACGCCTGCCAAATTAAAAGTCATTTCAGAACGAATAGATTTAAATATACCCCTTTTTCTGACTTCTAGGACATTAATTACGTTTCACACTAGTAAACTAATTTGCACACTAATGTTATTTACTTGCCTTTGTTACGGTACTTGAGAATGAGGTTAAATGTGCATATATGCAATGTCAAAATCTAAAAACAGTAGCACAATTTAGACAACTACAGTATGCTTTTATATTTTATCCATATGAAAAGAATGCTTTATGGTGCATATTCAGCAATGTAGGATTATGTCCCTTATGTCTCTTGTCTTTTATCTTCATCTTTTCTTCTATTATATTTTTCCACGTTATTCACGTCGTAGTTTACGTTGTATTATGAAGCATGTGAAAAGACGCCCTGTTGTATTATAGGATATTTTCTTGTACGTGCCATTTGTTGTCGATAATAAGGGCTTTACATAGTCCTGAAAGCTTCGAAGTGCTTATTCATTGGGAGCGTCACAAGAACGCGGTTTTGTGTACTAGGGCTTTTTAGCTGCAAAGCGGTCATTCGACCGCGGGATGGCGCTGTGGACAGATCCCCTCATCCGGGAAATGAGGCGGATGATGTCAAGGCGCCGAGATAAACAGACTTCGTTGGTTACGATAACTTGTGTGGTATTGTTGTATAAAATAATTGTACACTGATGTGATTTAGTATTTTGTGCAACTGTTTCATAGAGCGGTGAAAGGGTAAGTTTTACCTCTAGCCATTGTTTTGTGTGCATGATAAATAATGTAATTGAATGATTCTTAGCGAACTTAGCAAAATCCCCTCACACGAAGTCCAAAGAATCCACCAATGTGATGTATTTTATGCATTCGATACATTTGTGAAATATAGAATTTTTATTTTGCAGCGCGACTGACGCACACGTGTTTTCTGCAGTTTTTTTTAGCATGATGCAGGCGGCAGAGGATGTGCAGTCTTCTCTGGCGGAGCGCGTTGAGTCTCTGGGAGTGAGTGAACAGAGCACAACTGCAGAAGAGGAGAAACAAAAAGATGAAGAAAGGAGCGTGGAAACAGCAAAGGATACTAAAACAGAAGAAGACACAGGTGTGCTACTTAGAGTATTACTTAGAGTAATACCATGGTGCAGTACTGCTTTTTTAAATTAAAGGCAGGAGAACAAACCTTATATGATGTATATATAGTTTGCATTTTATGTAATACTATACAGTATGTACACTATATACGAGTTAGTGTAATGTAAATAATACTTAATGCTATAATTAGTATGAGGCACAATTAATTGTCATGGAAAAAACTCACAAAAATGCTACTATGTTACTAAGCAAAATATAATTTATTATTTCGTCTCTGACTCAAATAGTAAATAACCACCTAATACTATACTGTATTTGTAAGGGGTGTGTGTATTGTGTTAATTATTGTTTCTTACAATGCAATATCCTGAGAGCAACATAATTTATGTTTCCGTTTCCTCAATCAAATTCGTATACAAAAAGATGAAAAGGGAGATAAAGAAACCATGGAAGTAGAGGAGCAGAAAGAGGGCATGACCACAGAAGGAAAAATGAATGGAAGTGGAGAAAGAGAACACCAGCAGATGGAGGAGGACTGGGAGATCCCTTACAGTGACGAGGAGATTGAGGAGCCCAAGAACTGGATGCCTCCACCTGAGGAGATCAAGCGGCTATATGAACTCCTGGCTAAAGGAGAAGTGCTCAAGCTGCAGTGGGTCCCTCTTCCACTGCGACCTCCAACACCTCCACAGACTCCCTCACCTGAGAGAGACGGAGAAGACTTACAGGAGACTAAACAGGAGGAGAAAGAGCGCAAGTAAGACCAGCCTTTCAAAATACAGTTTTTTAATTATTGTTTGCCTTGTTTATGTTTTCACATAACATTTGCTATAAAAATGCTGGTTGTAAATGTTGGTTGACCACCATTAGTCTTGCATTTCTCTAAAACTTCTTGTTTGTGTATGTTTTTCAGGGCCCTCACACCAACTGAGTTTGATTTTGATGAGGAGCAAACTACCGCAACTCCCAAGAACTCTTTTATCAATCGTCGCAGAACACCAGGTATAAGTCCTTTTCTGCAGTTTGTTTAAACAAAGAGTAGCCTAAACCGCAATCACAGAAGATGAAAGGAGATTGTTGAGGGGAATCAGTACCAGCACTCTTAATTAAACAACTATGCAGTCTAAATGATCCCTATATGAGAGAGGAAAGACCTGATTGGTTTATTCAATTCTTTGTTTGAATCTTTGTTTAATTGACAAGTATATCACTATATGTTAAAATATAAATGCTTTTTTGCATGTAGCTATATGGATAAAGTATTACAGCTGCCAAAGATAAGTTATAATGTTTGAGGCTAGGGAAACATGTGTCAAGTTTTTTGCAGTCATTATTTGGTAGAATTGAATTATTATTGAAGCTCAACAGGTATGAAATACCCTCAATCAATAAGACACAAATGATGAGAGCCTCTTGGACAAAGCAAATTGCTTTAGGGTTTGAGTTACCATTTTAGATCAACTAATTCAGGGTTCCTCCAAGGAAACACTTATGAATGCATCTCTGCATGTTTGTGCACTAAACATTACCAAAACCCCTGAGCCACACCAAGTATATTAGTTCATAATCCAAAACAAATGTTTATTGCTAACCTATATTCTTCCTTCTCTCATTTCCAGGTTCTT
The DNA here is from genome assembly GCA_036877585.1 of Botia kubotai. Lineage (NCBI taxonomy): Eukaryota > Metazoa > Chordata > Actinopteri > Cypriniformes > Botiidae > Botia > Botia kubotai. The sequence continues at coordinate 5,987 of JAZGTI010006341.1, read as the reverse complement.
CTGCACGCTCTACCGTTAAGCGCGAGGCACGGCTAGACAAAGTGCTGTCAGACATGAAGCGGCACAGAAAAATTGAGGAACAGATTTTAAGGACAGGTCGTGACCTTTTTAAAAGTGATAAACCTCGGCCAGGGCCTGTTGCCGAGCAGCCCTTATCACCAAACAGTCAGAGAGAGCGGGAAAAAGAACGAGAAAGAGACAGTGATCCCAGCACTGTGTTTAGTCCTAGACAGCGGAGATACTGAGGCAAAAAAGAAAAGACTTCCTGAAGAAACAGCAGCCTCTTTAAAGTTTATATCCTAATTTAATGTTTGTTATTTTGCATTGGACATTGAAATGCTACTATTTGCCTTTTTTTAACTGGAAAGTTTTTCTATACAGTGAATAAATGTCTTGTCTAGATTCTGGTGTCCTACTGTTTTTAGATTTGACTTGTTATACTCTTTAATGTATAAGGGTTAATGTATTTTAAATTTGTATTACCATGCTTATGGAAACATAAGGGAATTTTAAATATCTTTGTCCAGTATTTGATAGTTAAAGTTAAGTTTGTAAAACCAGTTCACACATAGTTCGGGACCTGGATTTTTTATTATTACCTAGTAATTCAAAGACTGGAAAGATCATTGGTTGGGATGCACAGACACACAGACCTTTACCAGTCTGTGTATCAATCTGTGATTTTGGAAAGAAAGATAAAGGTTAAACAAAAGATGTCGGTACATTAAACAGATGTTGGAAACGCTTCACAATGAGGCTTCATTCATTAACATTAATGTGTCAGCTGATGTGAATTAAGTTGTGGTCTACTGGTTAGAAAGTGGAATTTGTAACTGGTTTGATTCCCAATGCCGGCAAGAAACTGCTGAGGTGCCCTTGAGCAAGGCACCTTACCCCCAATTGCTCCCTGGGAGCTGATGTGCTGCCCACTGCTCCGGGTGTGTTCGCAACTCATTACTCCAACATGTGTGCACTAACTAGATGGGTTAAATGCAGAGGATAAATTTCAATATCACTGTATTTGACCTGCACATCACTTGACTATTAAAAATTAGCAATAATTTTATAGTCTTTGTTAATATTAGTTAATACAAATAACAAAGGTTACCAGATACAAGTTTTGATTTGAAACATGAATGTTGGAATTAACTGAGATTATTAAATGTTGTATAATTATTGTTTCATGTTGACTAATGTAGTTGATGAATATTAACAAATAGAACTTTATTGTAAAGTGTAAACCAAAGGTTTTGTGTCCTATTAGCCTAAACTGTCAGAATTCAAGTATCATCTGTCTTGTACAATCTCTCAAATTTGGAGGAATGAAAAAACATTTGATATAATAATCCTCCTACTAATCCTTTACTACTCAGTTTGTATTTAAGATAGTTTTAATTCCAGATTACTTTACATAGCTCATGACTTTAGAAATTAGATTTTAGGTTTGTTTAAAACTGCATACAGCACATCCACAAACAGACTAGGAGAACTAACATTGTAACATGCAGCACATGAGACAAGAGTATATATTTTTGCAATGAGATGGATTACAACAGTGCTTTCATTTTGCACTCATGTTAACAGGAAACAGGTTTAACAGGTCCACATATGTATAAACAATACAACAAAATTTAAACCAACTAAACCAAATCTTTCAAAGAAAATCATTAAAAGCAACCTTTGCAGTTCACTAAGATTAAATAGTTTGTAATTCTGCTCAATAGCTGAGCATGTGGTCTGGTACAATTTATAGAGGGTTTACAAAGGACAAAGATGGAATATACACATGCAAAGTTATATACCCAATTCAGCACAATGGACATTTTGCACCTGCATGTTTTTCAGTTACATAAATTTAAATTAGCATACAGTAATTTTAAATTTAAGCTTCAAAAACAGGCCTTGTGCCAGATTTCAATGGTATTTCAGCTATATAAGTGGTACAGTTGAACTTGCAAGCGTTTGACATTGGTTTAATTAAACCAAACGTAATGGGCCACTTTAATTCGCAAGTGAATTGACAAAGAACAACCACTTTTGTGACAAAATGGACATTAGTTAGCGTGGGTGACCCACTTACAAACAAAAACCTGAGGCTGACAGGCTAGATGGCCAATATTAATTATAAACAGTCAATATTTCCAACAAACCACAATAAATAATGGTGAGAAACACATACCTGACACAAATAAAATGGCTTCAATGACAAAAAAAAACAATGAAATGAGTAAAGTGCAAATAAAGTTTATGTACAGTTACATCCTGTAGATTTAAGGAGGAAATCCATCTCAAAAGTAAAATGTAAAGGTAAAGAATAAGGTTATCAGAGGGATAAGGCAGCTTAATATATATGTAATTCCTTTAAAACATATGCAGGGTTCTTAGGGCCCAGGTGTTTCTTAAAAGGTTATACTTAGGATATTGTAAAGCTAACAGCAAATGTTAAACAATGGTTTGTGGTAAAAACCCATTCAGAGTTTTGCCTTAAAGCCAACCTATTGTGGATTACAGATCTAATTGGAGAACATTCAAGGTAGCTACACGTTTGCATTACACGTAATACTCTGTTTTTGAAGATTTAGCAGACTATATAAACAACGTACTAGCATGTACAAAAGAATACATTCCAAAACCTGCTTCTTTATCTGAGAAACAGGATTTCATTAAATTTTATGTTTTTTTTTTTTCATTTGATCAAGGGAGGTCTTTCATGAATTTGCTCTGTTAAAAGAATAGTTCACTACAATTGAAAATGTTGTCGTCATTTGACCCTGAAGGTTTTTCTTCTGTGAAACACAATGATGTTAGGCAGAATATTCAAGCTTTTGTTTTCCACAAAAGTTCACAGCGATTTATACTGCCAAGCTTTAAACATAACAAAAAGCATCATACAAATAATCCGTATGACTATATTTCAAATCTTCGGAAGCCATACAATAGCTGCAAGTACACAAAAATCTAATTTGTGCTCATTTTTTCTAAATTTTCCAAACTTGCCACACTGCCCAAATTTGCGATCATATGGCTTGAAATGACCTGGAACATAGTGTAAAAATAATATAAGGTGTACTTATGTGGCCCTTTAACAGTTATTTTGTCTATTTTTGGAGCATGACAGTATAAATGGAGACAGCAGCTGGGACACTACTAAACATCCTGTTTGTGTTTCGTAAAATAAATTAGGTTAAAATGACAAGGTCTGACATCAAGAGTTATACAGTGACAATATTTTCTCTTTTGGGTAAACTATTCTTTTTCATCTGAAAGAGAGGTTATTGAACTCTTAAAAGCTTTTTCTATTCACTTGAGACAGTAAATCTTTATATTGCCTGATGCCTTGGGTTGGTGCTTTACGTAAGTAATTAAGGAATTTTCTATGAATTATGCATTTGCAGCACTACTGTAATATATGCTAAGAACAGATCTCAGGCACTAGACACCAGCCCCACTTTTGACATTCCGTAATCATACCAAAGTGCCTTGAACAAAAAGTGCTTCTCTTGGTTCAGAAATGTTCTTACATAAAATTTGCCCTTATTGCCTCAGTTGCTCAAACATGTGGATTTGACACACGTCTGGCTATTGTGTAGACACTTCCAAAGGTTTATTGTCAGCATAGCTTTCCTTGATCTACTAAAGCATGTCTTATATACAATACACATGCCCTGTAACTAATAATGCTGTGCTGTAATGTGTTCCGAGCATTAGTGCATCTAGTCTATTTCAGTACCTCTTTAATCACTCTGTGTACATCCTTGCCACACTGCCCTTCCTCTCCAGATTAATTATGGCATTCATTTATTCCCATTTTTTATTCTGTCTTTCTTTAGCTTAGTCTTCTTCATATCTCAGTGCGACAATGTGGTGGGTGTGTCCCGACCCACCATTTGCACATTGTATCCATTGGCCGGCTGAGAGAATGGAGCATGTCCTTCAGAATCAGGCTTTACGGGAGCTATGGGCTTGCGGGAGCGTGAAGACCTGCCGGTGAACAGCCGAAACGCCCCTCTGCAGATCAGGGAAAACCAATAGAGCTGTGGAGCCATAAGGAGAGCTGCTCCAAAATTACACTGCCAGGGTACCACAAAAGGAACCCGATAGAAAGGAATAGAGGCATACCTGAAAAACAGAACACGGACAGAAAATGTGTACAAAGTTGTGCTATACATGGGAAGTAGTTCTACCGATAAGAAACCTTGTGCCCAGTTGTGACCCATAGAGTGGGAACTAGAGAAAGTTTAAGGCAGAAAGTTAAAGGAATACTTACCCCAAAATTAAAATTTTGTCATTATTTATCCACCATGACTAATAAAACATCGCTATAAACCCATAAATAAAGGTTTCATGAGAAATTATATAGTCCATATAACTCTATATTGCAAGTCTTCTAAAGTCACAGGTTTGTGTGAGAAACAGACCACTACTCATTATTCAAGCGGTCAAGCGAACAAATGATGTGTTTGAGGTCATATAGATACCAGTTTCAATTTCTTTTAAATAATAATTCATTGTGATCTGTTCCACACAAGCTATTGTATGCTCCAGAAGACTTAGGAAGGCTCAGAATCAAGGCTCAGAGTCATATTGGCCACTTCTGTGGTGCTTTTATGGTGTTTTATGTCCTTTATAGAGCTTAACTGCCATGGTCACTATTAACTGATTCTTTAAAAAATTATCCTTTGGTGAGCCACTGAAAAATAATATCAACAGTAAGTAAATTATGAAAGAATTTTCATTTTTGGGTGATCTATTGCTTTAAAAGTAGAGGAAGCTGATAAAGAGACATACCTTCCATAAACATAGTAGAGATAGGGGAAGAGAAGGACCCGAAAAAGGAAGAAAGTTATCAGCATAACAGCTCCATTAACTTTGTGAAGAAGTGTGTGCTGTTGCTTGTACTTAACACAGAAAAAGAAACAGAGATAGAAAACGGGAAGAGTAAAAGTGTGTTAAAACTTGATTAAAGGAGGTAAACAATGTAAGAATGTGTGATCATTTATGAAATGAACCACTTCAAATTTAAGAATATTAACAATTTAACAAATACAAACAATTACTGCATGATTACACCCTAATCATGATTACTTTATTTAATCACAATTACTTGTTAGAACTGCAATTAATGTGCCCTTAATTTCCAAATTGCTGTCTAAATAAGGGAATTAAGTAAGCATAAGTTTAACACAGTGCTTGTTTTTATGACTCTTGTCTGGTCCAATAGCGCATTCCCTTACAAAAAAGATTATTCAAGTGTGATTATTCTTTAATCATAAGGATTATTCAAGTGTGCTATTAGTATACTTGTTTTAAACAAAAAAATGAGAAAGTATACTCAGTCTACTTTTCATGTACTTCTCAGAAAAACGTTGTAAACTAGTTTGGTATACTAGTAAACTCAAAGTTTACTACTGTTACAACTTAAACGTGGGCCAAGAAGTATACTAGTACTATTACTTATTACATAGCATACAAGTATATTTACAAGTATACTTAAGCATATACTTGAACTTTGCTTAACTATATGAACTAAAGCACTCTAAATGATCTCAGAGCATCTAAGTGACCCACACTGTGGACCCACTCAGGGAAACCTATGAGGAACGAGTGAATCAAACTCTTCTGGAGTCTCTGATGAGCATGAACACCATCTGTGTTCTGCACCACAAAGTATAACAAAAGGATTAAAGTGCAGCGTGAATGCAAGGCGTGCTACTTTTACTTTAATTTAACATGTAATAGCAAATATTCAAATAGCAAATATATAAAAGTTTGATACAAAGTTAATGACATGGGTGCTTCTGTGCTTTGTAAAAGTGAAGATTTTAGGGCAAATATGTTTAAGTTTGTTAAATATGTTACTATTGCATTACTAAGTGCACCAAAAAGTGCTCCTATAATGAAGTCTCTTTTAAAAAAAGTATTCAAGTGCATAAATGTATAAAAATATTTGCAACATTTGTAAATATTTTAATATTAAACATATTACT